>CM076583.1:110458161-110723029 GCA_034641835.2 Pinus albicaulis
CACCCATAAATGTTTTTGAGGTAAGAAGTTTCCATGGACTTGCCAGTTTTTACAATAAATTCATAAGAAACTTTAGTAAGATTAATGCACCCATCATTGAGACAATAAAAAAGAGCAAACAACCATTTAAATGGACTGCTGAAGCATAAATAAATTTTAAACTTTTAAAGCAAAAGATAACTGAAAAGCCTGTATTGATTCTACCTGATTTTACTAAACCATTTCAAGTGAAATGTGATGCCAGTGGAGAAGCCATTGAAGCTGTGTTGAGTCAGGATGATAGCCCTGTAGCCTATTTCAGTGAGAAGCTAAATGACACCAGAAGAAAGTATTCCTCTTATGAGAAGGAATTCTATGCAATTGTTCAGGCATTGAAAAAGTGGAGACATTATTTAATGTCCAAGGAATTTGTGTTATACTCTGACAATCATGCTTTGTAGTACATTGTACAGTAGCCCAAGTTGAATCATAAGCATGCCAAGTGGGTTGAGTATCTTCAAATATTTAACTTTTTTTTGAAACATATAAGTGGCCAAGCAAATAAACTAGCTGATGCTTTCAGTAGGAGGCACATGCTTGTTCAAGAAACCAATTTTGAAGTTGTAGGATTTGATTTTCTCAAGGAATTGTATAAAACAGATCTAGATTTTAAGGAAGCATTTGAGGCAAGTTGTAACCCTGTTCTAACAGATAGAAGCCAATGGCTAGATTATTTCTTGCAGGAGGACTTACTATTCATAAGAAACCAACTGTGTGTAACAAAATGTTCCATGAGAGAAAACTTGATCAAGGAGAAGCATAGTGGTGGACTTGCTGGACACTTTGGTATTGATAAAACTTATGAGCAACTCAGTCACTTATATTATTGGCCCAAGATGAGAGTAGAAGTGGATAAGTTTGTTAAAAATTGCAAAATCTGTCAATATGCCAAAGGAAGGAGCCAGAATGCAGGATTTTACACTCCCTTGCCTATTCCAGACAAGCCTTGGGACATGGTGAGTATGGATTTTGTTCTAGGATTACCCAAGACTCAGAGAGGGAATGATGCAGTCTTTGTTGTAGTGGACAAATTTTCCAAAATGGAACATTTTATTCCATGTTATAAAACTAGTGATACCACCCATGTTGCTAACTTGTTTTTCAAAGAAGTTGTTAGGTTGCATGGGTTTCCCAAGAGTATTGTTTCAGACAGAGACACCAGATTTGTGGGACATTTTTGGAGGACACTGTGGAAGAAACTTGGTACCAAACTGATTTTCAACTCATCTTATCATCCTCAGACTGATGGACAAACTGAGGTAGTGAATAGGAGTCTGGGAATCTTGTTGAGAAGTCTTGTAGGAGAGCATCCCAAGCAGTGGGACCATATTTTTCCTTAGGCAGAATATGCATACAATGACTCACCAAACAGAAGTGTAGGGCGGAGTCCACTCCATATTGTTTATGGGATGCATCCTAGAGGAATATCAGAGTTAAGAAATCTGGGAAAGGCAGAGCTGAGAAGTGCTAATGGTGAGGAATTTGCTTTAGAGATCCAAGCCATACATGAACAAGTGAAATAGCAGCTACAAGGCAGCAGCATCAAATATAAAGGCAGAGCAGACTTGAGCAGAAAAGAAGTCCATTTTGAAGTATGAGATCTGGTTTTGGCACACTTGAGAAAATAGAGATTCCAAAAGAAGCAATATAATAAATTGAAGTTCAAAAAGATTGGGCCATGCAAGATACTTAGAAAATTTTTTGCAAATGCTTATGAGATTGAATTACCTCCTAATGTTGGAATATCTCCCATTTTTAATGTTTCAGATTTGTACAAGTATGAAGATGATGGTGCAGAAGAAGGACCAGCAGACAAGGAACATATTAAGTGGGAAAAGCAGCTACCTCCAGCACAACCATTGCAACCAAAGAAGATATTGGACAAAAGAGTGTTCAGGAAGACCAGAGGACAAGAGTACTTCCAGTACTTAATCAAATGGAAGGACAAGCCAGAGGAAGATGCCACTTGGATGATTGAAGGAATGTTGCAGAAGATAGGCAGATCAATGGAAGAGCTCATGGACAGGAGCCCATGAAGAAAATCACCCTCGGGAGTCTGATGCAGGGGTATTAGACACTAGCCAACAATGTAGGAAATTTTTTCCACATGTTGTGGCTAGGAGGGTTCAGAATCATTCGAATTGTAGTAGAAAGGTGTCAATACCTTAGTTGTTTGTTGCATTTAGGACAGTTAGAATCAGTATAAGTCGAATAGCTTTAGTTTCAGTCCATCTGTCATGTTTCAGTTAATTCTAATGAACTGTAGTTAGGCTTTTGATTTACCAAAAACGGTCCTCACAGAGGAACCGAAAAGACATATGTTGATGTTTAAATGTAACCCCCCGGGTTCATTGAAGGGAGGAGATTTTCACAGCGAAGTTGTGTGTTAAGCTTTTTCTTTAGTTGAATAAAAGCCGATATTGTATTGACTATTTGTGTGTGATTGAATTAGTCTCTGTGTAAATTTGTTTTGGTCCCGAGCGTATTGTCCTGTGATTAGTTCAATGAAGAGAATTGCTGTGTAATCTCAGCAATCCCTGTCTATGGTTGATTTTAGGTTTCCCTGAAATGGTCGCATTTCATTGCGTGACAGCACGAGGGTGATACAATAACCAGTGTCGTAGACGTTGTAGAATGCCAGTCTTTGAATGTGTGCTCCAGTAGTGTGATTACCACAGATATATTAATACGGGTCATGGCAGAACCCCGCTTATAACATAATTAGATTTGTTTTGTTATTAATTAAAATCTTGTACCGAGGTTAGACCCTCATTCTGTGAACCGAACGGGTAGAAGCATAGAGTAACCCCAGTGTAACTTGTGGTCACGTACTGTTCAAAGTGGGAAGTTGTATTGATCGCACCGCTTTTGTGAGATAAGTGGTATTTTCCAATTGGGAGCGATTCCATAGAGTGGTTGACACGTAGCATAAGGTGGGACCCCAAAAACCACCTTTCCGCGTGCCATCGCACATTAAAGTTTGAGTGAGGAGGCAGTGCGATATCGACGAACGTCGTCGATCTGGAGGAAGGCTCATTGACGACGATCGTGTTCGGAAGTAGCACGAAGGATAATCTAAGGTATGAACGTTTAAAAGTGTGAACCATCGCTTATATGTGTGGGCCCGGATTATATTAAAGTGTTTCTTTGCAAAGATTATCGGGTTATTAATATAAATTTTTGAAGGGTGGTAACCCTGGTTATAAGGTTTGACGATAGAATTAAATTTCGGGAGACATACATTAAATTTTCCAAAGTTTGCTGAATGTATTTATTTGTCAATTTCTCCAAAATTGATAAATAAAATTACAAAGAAATTGAGGAAGACTACGTGGAAATAGACTGAGTTAATTGAGTGGAAATGTTGGCAGAGCTACACTAGAGACTAGCCCTCCTTAGGGGCCGAATTCAGTTTTGTTGCTGTCAGAAGGTTCTTTGTTCAGGAAGGGCCGTATCAATTTTTTTCAAGACTAGGAAGCTCTCATCTAGGAGTAGCTAAGGAATTTTCACTCTCTTTTTATGTCCAAGAATCAAATATATATGGCCTCATATTGCCGGTATCAGTGGATTATATTGCTAAAGATTTCCACCTTCCACAGGAAGGAGAAAAATGGTTTAAAGGCCAATTCATCACTGGAGGAGACCTCAATAGTTTCATCAAATATGAACACAAAGAACCTAACTGGGCTAAAGGGATTCCTAGCATTTATCTCAAAAGTGAATGGGCTGAAATTGTTAAGCTCATCAAGGTTTACCTTACCTGTGAGAGGAGGTATATTGTTGTTTTTCTTTATCACATGAGGTTTTTGTTTCACATTGTAGGTATGAAGACCCTCAACCTACGATTCTTTTATGTGAAGAGCTTGAATAAGATGTCAATTAGAATACAAAATCATGCAATAGCATCAGATTATAGCTTATATCATCAGGCTCTTATCAAGGTATTGGTTATTGAAGAACTCAGGCAAAGAAACCAGTCATGGGAACACTTTCAATTTTACAGGGTAGGCCAACCTACACCTACACAAGATATGTCTGCTTAGCTATCTCCAGCTTCACAACAACATCCTCAACCTGCCAAGCAGAAAGGGAAAAGTTAGAAGCCAACTACTTCATCAGTTGGTAAGAGGACTAAGAGAAAATATAAGAAGGAGAACATCCACAAAAAGGCTAAAGGCAAAAAGGAAAAGTATCCTTCAACCAAAGTTGAAAAGAAGTTGTAGAAAGGAGAAGGTTCATTGACCAACAAGCCCAAATCAATGAATATTGTACCTTCTATTTCTCCTTTTCCCAAGGTTTATGCCATAGTACAGAGAGGAAAGTCTGTAGATGATGAAAAATCCAAAGAACAGGTGTTACTTGAAGTTTTGGAAGTAGACATTAAAAAAAAGACTCAAAAGGAATATCAGCCCACCAAGTTAGATGAGGAGCTCCTAAAAGATGCAGGGTATGATATTTGTAGCAAGAGAAGGACAAAAGATGCAAAACAAGTTGCTGGTAGCAGGAAAAGACACACAAGACACAAAAAAAAATTTAGGTTGAAATATAAATCCCTGCATAATCCAAGTTTGATGACATAAGTCATATATGTAGAGAGGAAATATGAATGGTTACATATTGTAAATCCTTCAATTGCAGAGTCTAGTGGGTCCAAAAAGAAAGACAAGGGTAAAGCCCCTTCATACCAGCAAATAGAATCCTCAAAAAGAAGAAAAATCCATAAGAGTTCAGAAGAGAAAAAGACCATTTCCAAAGAGATAACCACCAGGATCGCAAGGTCAAAATCAACAGTTAACAAACAAACAGACTTGGACAAGCTTGCAGAAGTTGCAACTCATATGGAGGAGAGGTAAAAGGATATCCCAGTGAGATACCTTTTTTCCTACAAATTATATTTTTGAACAAGCTCAATATTTAGAATGTATAAGTCCGCACATAATTTTTTAAGTATTTGTTGTGCATTTTTTTAAAAGAAACAAACCGCTACCTGAAATTCCGGTAGCATTACATTTTTTGAGTAGTTACAAGTTTTTACCGGAAGTTCTGGTAGCACCTGTTTTAAATGATTTTTGACAACTGTCAGCAGAGTTTTCGAGCAAGTCTAAGGATGAAAAGGACACATAACAATATGGATATGTCAAGTGATTATTGATAAGTGGTTTTGAGGTTGTTAAAGGTCACATTTAATGAAGACACATGGTTATTAAATAACTAAGTTCATGGAGAGATAAATCAACAAAAAAAAGGGCAGCATGTCAGCACACTCAGCAACATAGTTCCAACTGTCTTCTTTCTTATTATCTACATATGTCCTATTATTTATATTTCGATAAGATATATCTTTAATGTCCTATAACTGCTATGTAATGTGAGAAAGAGTGGATCCTTATTTTTAGGAGAGATGGAGTTGGTGCCTCTCTCCCTATAAATATCATTTGTAAATGTCATTTTAGGGTTGGATTTTGGTCGACCTGAAGACTTATCATAATAAATAAAACTCATTTTTTCACTTCATAATCAAGGATTTTCTTATTCAAGGACTATCTAATGTATGGTGTGTTTCTCTCATTGTTTTATTCTTCTGATTTATGAGTTGCAGCAGCTAGTGAAGTGTGAGTAAGAGAATTGTTAGAGGATCTAATAGTTAATTATCTATTTTTTAGTCTTCTACAAATCATATTTATGTTGTGTAGAGTATGTTAGTGAAGGTTTCATGAAATATTTATGAAATTATTTAAGCATGTATTCTGCTTTCTAAATGTTGTTTCCTTTACATAAAACAAAGTTTGTGTAAAAGGACACTCTTGTAGCTGTGTGACTTGTTTAAGGTTGCAACAAGAAACTGTTAAATTTGCATCCGGAAACAACATCCTTGATCATAGTGAAAATTAAGCACCTACACTAGGTGGGGCCCACACAAACTATTTTTAGGTGGAAGTCTATTTTTAAATGCATGAGAAAAATCTATTTATAGATGATGTCTATTTCTAGATGATGATAAAATTATATTTATAGATGATGGTCTATTTATAGATTTATGTGCGAGTTCTATTTATAGATCGCATGTCTATTTATATATGCATGTCGACTATTATTATCCCTTAATATTAGTTGGACAATAAACAATAATATATTCTCAATGAGCACTTGGAAATAATTAGTTGAAGTGGAAAATTAGTTAGCTATAGCCTAATTCAAGTTCAAAGGTTGGTTGGTGGGACATGCAAGTAGACTTAGTTGTAACTGAGTGATTCGAAGTTGCAACAGAGTTGGATGTGTAGTTATGTGAGTTATAAAGTAGTTTAACTAAGTTAAGTGAGTTAAAAATCAGTTTTGATACTTGTAACTGAAGATACACTAGTGAGAGATTAGTGAATTAATTATTAACTAATTCACAATCAGTGGTCTCACATGCAACTAAAGATTTAATACTGTTAACTAAATGCATGTCAGATCCAGTGGAGACCTAGTTGAGATGTAGGTGAAAGGGAAAGTTTGACTATCAGTTGTGACATTAGTGGGTGCACTCATGCAAGCACACACACATTGGATGTTCCTATGAGGATTGTGCAGTCAAGGCCGGAAATAATGATTCATTCATAGGTTCTTGACCATCAAGGATTGCGCAGTGGAGGCAGGTTGTCCGGAGGCAGTAAATTGGCACATGAATTTTCCAATTTGTGTATGACAGTGTGAGACAATTGTATATTGTACTGAGAGCTCTTGGATTAGAGTTTTGTATGAGATTGTTTCATGTTCCATGATATATACATAATATATGATAGTGGGGTTTTTAGCTTTATGCTTTCCCGACAAAAACATTGTGTTATGTGTGATTGATCTTTCTTCTTGATATTGCAATTGGTGATCGTGTTTTAAATTCCACAAGATTTTTGTAGAAGCGATTATGTATTTAATAGTGGCATATAATTGTTAGATCGGGAGAATCCAGGAAATACATAATTTGTATTAAAATTTCTACATGGTATCGGAGCACAAAATATTGCAATTTTGAAGCAGGAGTTGGTTTTGTTGGTGGAAACAATTCGAATTTGCTGCAATATTTTCTTGGTGCTACAGTTGAGTAAACATCAAAATGGCTTTCAATGGCTTGCGGCTAGAGTATGAAATCGAGGGCAGCTTGAACTACATTTCCTGGAAGGACAGGATGGAGGCGGTACTCGAAGATAATGGCTAGAAGGAATTCATCGATAGTGATGTTCCTAAGCCCACTTCGACGAATGTTGCATTTCTTGATGCATGGAAAAAGAAAGTGGAAAAGGTGAGGAGGATTCTGTTGGAAGGTGTAAGAGACCACATTGTCTCAAGCCTTCATGGGAAAACCACACCATATGCTATGTGGAAGTCTTTGACGGATCTATTCCAAAGCAAAAGTGGCCATAGGAAATTGGTGCTCAAAGATAAACTCAGGAAGATCAAGATGGAAAAGAATGACACTATTCTGGTATACTTAAAAAAAATTGTCCAATGTCGGGATGAGATTGGGAGTGTAAGAATAAGTGTTGATGATGATGATTTGGTGAGTTTGGCTCTCTTGGGACTTCCTAAGAGTTGGCACAGTTATGAAGACTCTGTCAATGGATGGGAAAAACTGCTGGATTGGGAACGACTGTGGTCGGATCTAGTGCAAGAGGAGTTCAGGTGGAACACCAGAGATGGATCTTCATCAAAGAATGATGATGAAGAGGATTGTGCTTTGGCTTCCAAGGCGAATAAGGGGAAGGGAAAGAAATTCCATTCTAAATCTGAGGCCGATGAAGATGGAAAGGAGCACATGTCCAAAGTGAAGTGTTTTCACTGTCACGAGTATGGGCATATTGCCACAAATTGTCCACATAAGAAGAAGAAAAATATGGCTACTAGATTTGCAAATGGTGAGCCTCTTGCCTTGAAATTTAAGCTTGACTTATCATTGATCGCATGCATGGTTTCAAGTGCATTGGGATCGGGGTGGTACTTGGATAGTGGTGCTTCCTTTCACATGACGGGATATAAGAAACTTTTCAGTAACTTGGAGGAGAAAGATATCCATATGCATATTGAGTTGGGCGACGATGGACGATACAGTGCGACTAGCATTAGTACCATTACATTTCAGAGTGCTTCAGGTAAAATATTTCATTTAAAATATGTAATGCATGTACCAGGTTTGAAGAAAAATTTAGTCTTAGTCGCAATGTTAGAGGATAGAGCCTATGATGTTGTATTTAGTGAAGGAAAATTTTTCCTGCAACATAAAGCAACAAGGAAAGCCAAGAAGGTTGGGATTCGAGTTAATAATCTCTATAGACTTGATGTATATTGGATTTCTACAGAGCTTCCTAATGTTGGTAAGTGTGAGAAAGCCATACAATTGACCCTTGAGAGGGAGCTGGATTTGCATGCAGGTAATAGTGAACCTCGAGATGTGGAGCAACCACAAGATGAGGATCATGGAGGGGGAGAAACCACTCATGAAGAGAAATTTTGAGCCAGATGGGCAGAGGGAGTGCATGCAGTCATACCACCAGGTGAGAGGTGGGGCTACATGCATGAGTAATCCCAAGAAGAAATTTCTGGGTAGGATTCATTGAGATGGTGTGGATCTCATGAATCGAATCTAGCTACAAGGAGCCCACAGAGCAGCAGTAGTAGGATCAGTTGTATTGATGTAGTCAGATGTCGTGAGGACATGAAATAAAAGTGACAATGTTGGATACTGGATCGTGGATCAGAGTCGACAGCAAGTGCAGAGTGCATGGATGCAGAGGTCAACAGTGCAGTGGATCCAGAAGACATGTGCAGTTGGTACCAGTAGAAGGTAGAAGACTTTGATGATAGATGCATTATAGTGATTCAGTTGTTTGGAGGCTATTCAGTTTCGAAGTGTTGCATGCAAGATTTGCATGTGCGAGAAACATTAGAGAAGTGTTGCATACAAGAGTTGCATGGCGCATGAAAAGGTTACAGGGTGCATGCATGGAGTTGCATGGCACATGCAAAGACATTCCTTTCATGTTGAGAGGGAGTTTTTAAGGTTGCAACAAGAAACAATGAAATTGGCATCCGGAAACAACATCATTGATCCTAGTGAAAATTAAGCACCTACACTAGGTGGGGCCCACACAGACTATTTTTAGGTGGAAGTCTATTTTTATATGCATGAGAAAATTCTATTTATAGATGATTTCTATTTATAGATGATGGTCTATTTATAGATGTATGTACGAGTTCTATTTATATATCGCATGTATATTTATAGATGCATGTCGACTATTATTATCCCTTAATATTAGTTGGACAATAAACAATAATCTATTCTCAATGATCACTTGGTAACTGAAGTGGAAAATCAGTTAGCTATAGGAAATTCGAATTCAAAGTTTGGTTGGTGGGACATGCAAGTGGACTTATTTGTAACTGAGTGATATGAAGTTGTAACAAAGTTGGATGTGTAGCTATGTGAGTTGTAAAGTAGTTCAACTCAGTTAAGTGAGTTAAAATCAGTTGTGCTAGTTGTAACTGAAGATACACTAGTGAGATATCAATGAATTAATTATTAATTAATTCACAATCAGTGGTCTCACATGAAACTGAATATTTACTATTGTTAACTACATGCATGTCAGATCCAGTGGAGACCTAGTTGAGATGTTGGTGAAAGGGACATTTTGACTATCAATTGTGACATTGGTGGGTGCACTCATGTAACCACAAACACATTGGATTTTCATATGAGGATTGCGTAGTCAAGGCAGGAAAGAATGATTCATTTATAGGTTCTTGACCATCACGGATCGTGAAATGGAGGCAGGTTGTCTGGAGGCAGTAAATTGGCACATGGATTTTCCAATTTGTGTATAATAGTGTGAGACGATTGTATATTGTACTGAGAGCTCTTGGATTAGATTTTTGTATGAGATTTTTTCATGATCCATGATATATACATAATATATCATAGTGGGGTTTTTAGCTTTATGCTTTCCCGGTAAAAACATCTATGTTATGTGTAATTGATCTTTCTTCTTGATATTGCAATTGGAAATCGTGTTTTAAATTCCGCAATATTTTTGTAGAAGCAATTATGTATTTAACAGTGGCATATAATTGTTATATCATAATAATCCAGGAAATACATAATTTGTATCAAAATTTATACATGACTGATTTAGGATATGCATATTTCTTAGATTGAGTACTAGCTATCTGTCATCTTTCAATTGTTACAATCTGCTCCCTTATACTACCAATTTACCCATACAATTTATACTTGCCACAACTTTCCAAATGCATGAAATTCTAAAAGAATAAAAATCATTTCAAACTCTTTAAGCATACATCGCACCACTCAAAACCTTTTACTTCGAAATGAACTATGATGTGTAAGGCTTATTCCTTTGCAGTCAAGGAGTGACTCCTTGTGCTAACAGGTTTCATAGCAGAAGAAATGACACCCATAGAGGCTGAAGAGCAGGAATAGAACCATCCAGTAGTAGAGGGAGAGAGCGAACAAATGTAGGATTAGGAGCTTTCTCAGTAGATTGAAGATTTGATTTAAGTTGTGGATATGGAATTGGAGATGGAGCCGCAGGATTAATATGTGGACCTCATGCCTAACACGCCACATAACACCGTTCATACTCATGTTAAATTTTCAGATTGTTCTATATTGTATCAATTACTTTATCCCAAATTAATTATTCATAAACAACGCATCCAATAATTAATAGTGTAATCAATCATAAACTATAACTGAAGATAGAAAAATATATGCAGTGTTAAAGAATACAACAACAAAACCATAAGAGACAGAAAATTGGTCCAAGACCAAGGAAAAACCCCACAAGGGGGAAACCCTTTCAAATATTCTTCTTCAATAGATTGTCATAAAAAGGTTTCAGCAGACAATACAATGTGTTGAACCCTTAGTTAAACTGAGAGGGGGGGTGAATTAGTTTAACACATTCAAGAACTTTTAAACTGACCTTTAAACCTATTTACAACTTAATTTCATGATCAAATTTGTATGTGAGCAATCTTCATATGTGAACAACAAGTATTTAGATAAGTGACAGCAGACTTAATATGAGAGCAGCAAGTATAAAGCAGATTGGATAAACCATATCAACACATAAACATCACACACAGAGACAACAAATATAAGTGGAAACCCATAAAGGGAGAAAAGCACATCTTATTATTGTTGTGATGCAAAGGCAAGCTCCAACTCCCTCTCACCACTGATTTTCTGTAGGCACCAACCTACAGGAGGCTCCAACCTCAATTCTGCAAGCTACAACTTTCATGGAAGCTCCAACTCCCATTAATTTTCTGCAGGCACCAATCTATAGGAGGCTCCAACCTCAGTCATCTACAACTGACATATATCAAGCTACAACTTGATAGGGAAGCTCCAACTTCCTCACTCTCTCAAGGGGAAAAACTTGCTGATTTACCTTGGATATCAGCTCTATTCTGCACCTTCTTCACTACTATCCTCCAGCTTTCTTATCTGTCTTAGATCATCTCTGACATTTCATAGCATCTCTTTCTGCTCCTCCTTCTTATCTTCTCTGCCTCAATTCTGAATTCTCTAACCTACATATGCATATCAATGTGATATCATTTATATAGTTTTCCTCATGACTGTTTTTATTCCACAGGAAATTCAGAGTGAATAGTCCTGACACTTTGCCTTCTTCCTTCTCATTTCTTTGTCCAGCTCATTCAGAAAAATATATCAATTTGTACAAATTTCAGTTTTACAATGGAGTTTTGTTTTCCTACGGAGACTTGCCAGTGCATCACAAACAATATAAACCAATTAAAACCATTTACATTCAGTTACAATATAGATTTCAAACCAACCCGTTCAGCTTTTGGATCACCGCGTGTTTGTCTTTTCTGCTGTTGTCTCTGTCCTTTTCAGTTTCTGCATGCTCTCCTATTCACTGTTGTTGTGTAACTGCTGCATATATAACTGCCTTTTTATATAACTCAAACAACTCTTGGCGTAATAATAATAGACCCTTTTAATCATAGAAAACACCCTTTCGGGCCCACTAGCCGAACTTTTCCTATTATCCGATGCGATGAGCCTCCTCCAATGATTTCTGATTGCGATTACTGCTCTTGCGATGGTTCCGATGCGATTGATCGCAATCACAAACTTCATTTGCATGTTCCGTTGTTCTGCCTTTACTCCGATGCGATTGATGCCTTTGCGATAGTTCCGATGTGATTGATTGCAATCACAAACTTCATTTACATGCTCCACTGTTCTGCCTTTACTCCGATGCGATTGATGCCTTTGCGATAGTTTCGATGCGATTAATCGCAATCGCAACTTTCAATGGTATGTGCCACTGCTCTGTTTTATTCCGATGCGATGGTTCACTGTTCACAGATATATGCATATATATTGTTTCACATATATACTTGCCACTTTACTTTCTATTTACTCTTCAGCTTTGGTTAAAGAAAATGGAGTAACCATATATTAACCTTTAATCAATCAAACACTGGCCCACTTTGTTGCCCTTAAAGCCAGAATTCAAGCATATGAAATCACAGTCCATAACATATCGGGTCTGCATTCTTCATCACAATTGCAATATTGCAATCGCATCCTCCAATAGATCTCCGCCGATGCGATGAATGAAGGTTCCCAATGGCTATTAAGCGACTCACATATCCACCGTCCATCCCTCATCAAATTTGACAGCTGACGTTCAATCGCTCAATTGCAATCGCAATTTTCAATTGACCATCTCTCTACATCTTTCATTCTCCCCCGATGCGATGATTTATTGTGGACCCCACTACGCATATATACTGCACTTTCATACTTTATCAACAATAAATCTTTGCCCAGCACATATATATATATATATATATATATATATATGTCAACTTATAAGTCTTCGCCTTTTATTAACAAATTTGGGCTATATTCATATTCCATGGTATTTCATATGAAACTTCGACTATATTACAGTTTTGGGTCCCACAACATTTTTATCACTTACTTTTATAAATCGTGCACCAACTATAATAGATCAACATATATTACAGTCTCCGTAGGAGCATTATAATAAAGCTTTTGACTCAGACTTAAACCCAGCACTAATATATATTTATATAACCTTTCCCATATGCCTTCATCCACCATATATACGTAAATTATATCCAGGCCCCACATTTCATGGAAAATTCAGTTAAATCTTCGCTTTATTATAAGAGGTCCTTATATAGTAGTCCACAGCTGTAACACTATATATTTTGGGTTAAAACCCAACACATCCACGCCACACTTATAAATCTTGGAACCTGCCTTTACTAACCTTAGGACCTGTGCTCGTATGATGATTGACTTAATATAAACCTTGATTCGGACCCACAACAACTTACCTTGACTAATTGCCAAACGGATCTGACGGTCCACAATTTATCGCATTCCAACAAAGTGTTAGGCACCCATCCGACGGATGTTGTGCAATATCGCGCAAATTAACTGCACGAAAGATAATCCTCTGAAATCGCGCGATGAAAATGGTTTTGGAAAACCACCTTAGGACACGTGTCAAACAGAGACGTATATTGCATTCAAAAAGGTGAAATCTTCTTACCACTCAAGGGCAGCGTAATACTGCTTGTTTCTTCCACCAAAACCGCCTTCACTATTCCTCATGGTTCGGTTCTTGACTCAGGGTTCCGGTTCTTATAATTCCGCTTCAATGTTTATTTGTCCTCCATTCTTCGTTTAAATACACAGTTTGTGCATTAACCCTGCATTATAACTGGATTATATATTTATCAAATTCTTTCGACCATATATATATATATATAACCCCACTGTTCTTTTTCTTTTCAGTTCCGCCCTTTCTGCATGGTTCCACATCTTCGGTTTTCATTTCACATTTGATTTATTAACGGCTCCATGCCTTTATTCAAGGTTCCTTCCTTTGATTTAACGTCGGATACATTTCTTTGTAACTTTCGCCTCTCACCATCGCATATAAACCCTTCCATCATATAGTTCCTTTCACCTTTTCTTCTAAATCTTGTTCTGCAATGATCTGCTGTGTTCAATTCCTGTGCATGACAGCGCACTGGCAGTGCATGTCAGTGCAAGATTGTTTCTCTATTTCTCTATATTCTCTATGTTCTCTATATTCTCTGTAGCCTGGGTTGCTTCTTTTTGCTGCCCTACTTCTCCAAATGGCCCTGTCTCTGCTGAGTTGCATCTTCAAATGACCCTTTTCATAGCTGCTTGACCCTCTGCTGCCTCTCTGCTACCTCTCTACATCTTTGCTGCCTCTTTTGTTATCTCTCTTCTTCTCTGTTGTCTCCTTTGCCATCAACGACAATACTTCCAATAGTCTCCCCCTTTGGCATTTATGGCAATACACTTCCTATGCTTGCCTTTCATAATACCCTTTCTTCTAATGCTTGCTTTTCCTCCCCCTTTGACATCAATGGCAAAGGCCTGTTGCTCATTTCCTGGTGTGGTTTTCAACTATTGTCCATAAAACTCTAATCCTGAGGACCTGTTCGATGCATTTCTCACTACATTATCCTCATCTGTCTCTTTTGTGGCACTCCTTGTTGACTGTTCTCCCCCTGGAATGATGCTTTCTTTTCATGTTAGAGAGTAGCCTCTGTAGACACTACCCCTAGTTTGTCTCTTAGATATTTGAATGGTTCTTTAGCAAGAGGTTTTGTGAATATGTCTTCTATTTGTTCCTTTGTTGGTACATATTCCAACTTCACTACTTTATGTGCTACTTGTTCTCTGAGGAAGTGGTACTTTATTGGGATGTGCTTTGTTTTTTAAAGAAGTACAGGATTTTTTGATATACTTATTGCACTTGTATTGTCACATTTGATAGAATTTCCCCCCTCCCCCCCATTCCGTCCGTAGATAGAGAGATGGAAGTTTGCTTCTTACTTAGCCATGCTACCAGACTTTTTCCCAAATAGAATGCTCCTCCACTTGTGCTTTTCCTGTCATCCACACAGCTGGCCCAATATGAATCTGTATAAGCTGTCAAAGTGAAGCTCTTGCCTTTTGGATACCATAGCCCATAATGTGCAGTTCCTTGTAGATATCTGAATATTCTTTTGACTGCTAGTAAGTGATTTTGTTTTGGTGCTGCTTGCTATCTTGCCACAAGTCCTACTGCCAACATAATGTATGGTATAGAAGCTGTTAGGTATAGCAGACTTCCTATCATGGATCTATAAAGTCTTTGATATATATCTGCAGATCCATCATCAGCACATAGCTTGCATCCAGTGATCATGGGGGTTGACACAGGTTTGTAGTCTTCCATTTTGAACTTTTTCAACATTTCTCTTAAGTATTTTTCTTGTGAGATGAATGTACCTGTGTTCTTTTGTTGAATTTGAAGTCCTAAGTAGAAGGTGAGCTCTCCGATCATAGACATCTCAAACTCTGATTTCATTTCTTCAGCAAATCCTTTTGCTAACTCATCTTTGTTGCTTCCAAACATGATGTCATCTACATACACTACTACAATCAGGAGTTCATTTTCATTGGCCTTTATGTATAAATTGTTGTCTACTCCTCCTCTCTTAAAGCCTTGTTTTTGCAAGTGTTTTTCCAGCCTTGAGTACCATGCACGAGGAGCTTGTTTCAGCCCATATAGGGCTTTCTTTAATCTGCACACATAGTCTTGTTTATCTGTTAATGAGAATCCTTCAGGTTGCTCCATGTAGACTTCTTCTTCTAGATCTCCATTCAGGAAGGCAGATTTCACATCCATTTGATATACCTTGAAGTCATGGTAGCATGCAAAGGCCAAAAACATTCTGATAGCTTCCATTTTGGCTACAGGGGAAAATGTTTCATCATAATCAAGACCTTCAATTTGTGAATATCCCTTGCATAAAATTCTGGTTTTATTTCTGATTACTTTTCCTTGTTCATTCATCTTATTCTTGAATACCCATTTTGAGCCTATGAAAATTTTCCCTGTGGGCCTTGGAATTAACTCCCATGTATTATTCTTCTTAATCTGGTCAAGTTCTTCATTCATAGCTTTCACCCAATATTTGTCTTTGTTGGCTTCTTCAAACCTTTTTGGTTCTATTTGAGATAACATATCTAGGTATACTTCTTTTGTTTTTTCAGCTAGTTGTCTTCTTGTCTGGACTCCTACACTCTTGTCCCCAATGATTTGATCTTCTCAATGGTTCTTTTGAGTGTATCTTGAGGGACCTTTTGGGTTTAACTCAGTATCTTCTGTTGTCTTTCTTAGTTCATAATCATCTTGGTTCTCTTCTTTATGATATTCTAGAGGATTGTTGTAACCTGTACTTCTTTTCTTGTTTGGTAGCTCTTCATCAATCTTACATCAATGATTTCCACAATTTTGCGAAGTGTTTTGTTGTAGCACCTGTAACCCTTACTCTTGGATGCGTATCCTAAAAATATTCCTTCATCTGCTCTTGCATCAAACTTTCCAAGATTTTCATCATTATTTTTTATGAAACATTTGCTTCCAAAGACTCTAAAGTGCTTGATTGATGCTGGTTTACCATGCCATAGTTCATAAGGAGTCTCGTCACTGTTTGGTCTTAAATGAGATTTGTTAAGAATATGCACAGCTGTGTGTACTGCTTCTGCCCAGAAGGTTTGGGGAATGTTGCTTTCTTGCATCATGGCTCTAGCAATATGTTGTATAGACTTGTTTTGTCTCTCTGCCACTCCATTCTATTGAGGTGTACCTGCAATTGTAAACTGTTGTTTTATCCCATGCTCATTGCATAGGTCTGCAAAGTCATAGTCTGTGAATTCACCTCCTCTGTCTGATCTGATGCACTTTAGCTTGCATCCTATTTGATTTTCTTCCAATGCCTTGAATATCTTGAATTTCTCAATTGCTTCCGATTTATATTTGAGAAATGCAACCCATGTCATTCTGGAGAAATCATCTATTATCAGCATGAAATAGGATTCTCCACTTGGTGTTTTAGTTCTTGAAGGTCCACATAGGTCCATATGTACAAGCTGAAGTGGCCTACTTGTTGATAGCTCATCTTTGGTCTTAAAGGATGTGCGGGTCTGTTTGCCCAATTGGAAAGATTTACATATGGTATTTGAAGGCTTCTTTATTGTTGGCATATCTCTAACTGCTTTCTTCTTGCTCAGACTAATGATATGGTCGAAGTTAAGGTGTCCCAATCTTCTATGCCATAACCATGACTCCTCAAGTTTGCTAAGATTGCATGCTTCATTCTCTTCTTTCAATATGTAGACATTACTCTCTATTCGAACACCTTTGATCAGAGTCTTTCCTGTGGTGCTTGATCTTACTTCACAGTATTGTGCTCTAAAAAGAACTTCACAGCCTTTATCACAAATTTGAATGACACTCAGTAGATTTTCTTTCAGCCCATCTACAAATAGTACATCTTGGGCCTTTCCTCTGACATTATCCAGACTCACTGAGCCTTTTCCTTTGATTTTCCCTACTTTATCATTTCCAAAAGTAACATTTCCAGATTTCTTTTCATCAAAGGTTATAAACTTGCTTCTATCTCCAGTAATATGATTTGAGCAACCACTATCCAAATACCATTGGCTTTTCAAGTCTTGAGCTGTTAGGGCCAGGTCGCATTTATTCACCTTCTTTTTCCACTGCATGCATCCTTTTGTTTGGTACCTTTTCTGAGATGATGGACCACATTCTGTGAGAGGACATTTGAAAGACATATGTCCAATTTTATGGCATACACAGCATTTTATCATATAGCAGAATTGTGAGTACAAGTAAAATCTCCATGATTCACAAACCTCATTGAGGTTTTGAACATCAGTCTTTGTCCATATGTTCTGCATTCTATGATTTTATGGCCAAATTCCTTACAGTAAAAATAGTATCCATAAAAACAATTTGCATACCTGGTGAAGGGTTGTCTTCTCCATTTGTTTTCTTGAGGTAATATTTTCACTGTTTGCATCCTTTGCTGATTTGACTTAATTCTCATTGTATGACAGTATGCAGCAATATGTCCCACTTTGTGGCAGGCATAACATGTGGAATTTTTCATAGGGGAGAAGAATCTCCTTTGATGGCTTCCAAATTTGACATATTCAGGAGTATATGAGCCTTTTTCAATTGACTGTTTATTTATTTCATTATTTGTCATTTGAGGTTCCTTTTGGTTTCTGTCTACTTCATTGTAGGCTTCTTCTTCTGTAGGGACCTTTTGAGCCTCTTTATTATCCTCATCTGCTTTTACAAAAATGATATTTTTGTTTTCCTTTTCTTTGCCTTTGCTTGATTCTCCTTCATAGCCTATCCCAATTTTTATCAGAGGAGATCTTTGAGCATCTATAATTTCATTCAACTTATCAGAGCTTGTCATTTGAGAAGTATTTATTAACACTTTCCTTTGTGTGCTTTCTAATTTCTTCCTCAAGCATACTACTTCTTCTTCCAATTTCTCTTGTTCCTAAATTTTATCCTTAATTTGCTTAAGTAAAATGACTTCTACCTTCTTGGCTTCTTCAAGCTCTACTTTCAACTGAATGAGGACTTCTGAATTTTGTTCTTCTCTTACATATTTGAGGAGAATTTATTTTTGTTTTTTGCACTTCATTTTGAGTCTATCAATTTCCTCCAGGGCACTTCTTAGCTCCCCCTCAAGATCAAATTCACCTTCTTCCTCATATTCTAGAAGGAATCCTTCAAGCTCTTCTATAGCCATAAATATAAATTCAAAGGTTCCTTCTTCACTTGAGGGTTCATCTGAGTCTTCAGATGCACTACTGTCTTGTTGAGCATAGAAAGATTTTCTATTGAATCTCTTACCTTTCTACCAGTTCTTTGATATGGTTTTCTCTAATTCTTGAGTCTGATTCTTTGTTTTCTTATGAGGACACTTAGCAGCATAGTGTCCAAATCTTCCACAGTTAAAGCATTTAAATGGAAGTTTACCTTTATATTTACCTGAGCCTCTATCCAATTTCCTGACAAATCTGTCCTCTTCTTCATCAAAGCAGGAGCATATGTCTTCCTTTTCTTCTTTCTTATTTTCTATCTTAAAGGTTGCCTCCCTCACATTTGAATTCCTATGTGGCAATCTCATCTCATAGGTTGTTAGATTTCCAAGTAACTGGTTCATGGTCAAGGTTTCCCAATCAACTGTTTCTTCTATGGCAGAAACCTTGGGGTTAAAGCTGGATGGAAGAGATCTTAGAATATTTTGAACAATTACAACTTCTTTTATGGTTTCTCCTAGAGCTTTCATGTTATTTACAATTTTTGCAACCCTTAAAAAGAAGCTGGCAATGTCTTCATCATCATTCACTTTTATATTTTCAAACTGGGCTCTATAGACTAGAATTTTGGCTGTCTTCACCTTTTTGTCTCCCTCCTGGATGTTTTCTAGTGTATCCCACATTTCTTTGGTAGTCTTGTTGTGCATTACTTTGATAAATTCTACCTCACACAGTCCATTTAAGATTGCATTCATGGCCTTTACATTAGCTACAAAATCTTGTTTGGCTTCTTTCTCTGAGTCAGTCTCCTTTGGGGCATATCCAAATTCCACAGCAGCCCAAACTTCTATTCCTAGATACATTATGTATGCTCTTATTTTGATTTTCCAGAAGGCATAATTTGCACCGGTGAAAAAAGGGGCTTTATTTGTTGAGCATCCTTCTTGACTAGCCATCCTGGGGACCTAGGATCTCCTTTCAGTTGTTAAACTGATACAAAAGGAACCGGCTTTGATACCAATTGTTGAACCCTTAGTTAAACTGAGAGGGGGGGGGTGAATCAGTTTAACACATTCAAGAACTTTTAAACTGACCTTTAAACCTATTTACAACTTAATTTCATGATCAAATTTATATGTGAGCAATCTTCATATGTGAACAACAAGTATTTAGATAATGTGACAACAGACTTAATATGAGAGCAGCAAGTATAAATAAGATTGGATAAACCATATCAACACATAAACATCACACAAAGAGATAGCATATATAAGTGGAAACCGATAAAGGGTGAAAACCACATCTTATTATTGTTGTGATGCAAAGGCAAGCTCCAACTCCCTCTCACCACTGATTTTCTGTAGGCACCAACATACAGGAGGCTCCAACCTCAATTCTGCAAGCTACAACTTGCATGGAAGCTCCAACTCCCATCAATTTTCTGCAGGCACCAACCTACAAGAGGCTCCAACCTCAGCCAGCTACAACTGACATCTATCAAGCTAAAACTTCATAGGGAAGCTCCAACTTCCTCACTCTCTCAAGGGGAAATGCTTGCTGATTTACCTTGGATATCAGCTTTGTTCTGCACCTTCTTCAATGCTATCCTCTAGCTTTCTTATCTGTCTTAGATCATCTCTGACTTTTCACAGCATCTCTTTCTGCTCCTCCTTCTTATCTTCTCTGCCTCAATTCTGAATTCTCTAACCTACATATGCATATCAATGTGATATCATTTATACAGTTTCCCTCATGATTTTTTGTATTCCATAGGGAATTCGGAGTGAATAGCCCTTTCTCTTTTCCTTCTGCCTTCTCATTTCTTTGTCCAACTCATTCAAAAAAATATAGCAATTTGTACAAATTTCAGTTTTACAGTGGAGTTTTGTTTTCCTACGGAGACTTTCCAGTGCATCACAAACAATATAAACCAATTAAAACCATTTACATTTAGTTACAATATAGATTTCAAATCAACCCATTCAGCTTTTGGATCACCGCGTGTTTGTCTTTTCTGCTGTTGTCTCTGTCCTTTTCAGTTTCTGCATGCTCTCCTGTACACTGCATTTGTGTAACTGCTGCATATATAACTGCCTTTTTATATAACTCAAACAACTCTCGGTGTAATAATAATAGACCCTTTTAATCATAGAAAACACCCTTTCGGGCCTACTAGCCAAACTTTTCTTATTCTCCAATGCGATGAACCTCCTCCAATGATTTATGATTGCGATTACTCCTCTTGCGATGGTTCTGATGCGATTGATTGCAATTGAAAACTTCATTTGCATGTTCCGCTGTTCTTCCTTTACTCCGATGTGATTGATGCCTTTGCGATAGTTTTGATGCGATTGATCACAATCGCAAACTTCATTTTCATGTTAAGTTGTTCTACCTTTACTCCGATGCGATTAATCGCAATCACAACTTTCAATGGTATGTGCCATTTCTCTGTTTTATTCTAATGCGATGGTTCACTGTTCACAAATATATGCATATATATTGTTTCATATATATACTTTCCACTTTACTTTCTATTTACTCTTCAGCTTTGGTTAAAGAAATCGAAGTAACCATATATTAACCTTTAATCAATCGAACACTGGCCCACTTTGTTGCCCTTAAAGCTAGAATTCAAGCATATGAGATCACAGTCCATAATGTATCGAGTCCGCATTCTTCATCACAATCGCAATATTGTAATTGCATCCTCCAACAGATCTCTGCTGATGCGATGAACGAAGGGTCCCACTGGTTATCAAGCGACTCACATATCCGTCGTCCATCCCTCATCAAATTCGACGGTTGACGTTCAATCGCTCAATCGCAATCGTAATTTTCAATTGACCGTCTCTCTGCGTCTTTCGTTCTCCCCCGATGCGATGATTTATTGTGGACCCCACTACACATATATACTACACTTTCATACTTTATCAACAATAAATCTTTGCCCAGCACATATATCAATGTATATATATATATATATATATATATATATATATATATGTCAAATTATAAGTCTTTGCCTTTTATTAACAAATTTGGGCTATATTCATATTCCATGGTATTTCATATGAAACTCCAACTATATTACAGTTCTGGGTCCCACAACACGTTTATCACTTAATTTTATACATCGCGCACCAATACAATAGATCAACATATATTACAGTCTCTGTAGGAGCATTATAATAAAGCTTTTGACTCAGACTTAAACCCAACACTAATATATATTTATATAACCTTTCCCATACACCTTCAGCTACCATATATACATAAATTATATCCAGGCCCCACATTTTATGGACAATTCAGTTAAATCTTCGCTTTATTATAAGAGGTCCTTATATAGTAGTCCACAACTGTAACACTATATCTTTTGGGTTAAAACCCAACACATCCATGCCACACTTATAACTCTTGGAACCTGCCTTTACTAACCTTAGGACCTGCGCTCATATGATGATTGACTTAATATAAACCTTGATTCGGGCCCACAACAGCTTACCTTGGCTAATTTCCAAACGGATCTGACGGTCCACAGTTTATCACGTTCCAACAAAGTGTTAGGCACCCATCTAACGGATGTCGTGCAATATCGCGCAAATTAACTGCACGGCAGATAATCCTCCGAAATCACACGATGAAAATGGTTTGGGAAAACCACCTTAGGAAACGCGTCAAACAAAGACTTATATCGCATTCAATAAGGTGAAATCTTCTTACCACTCAAGGGCAGCGCGATACTGCTTGTTTCTTCCACCAAAATCGCCTTCACTATTGCTCATGGTTCCGTTCTTGACTCAGGGTTCCGGTTCTTATAATTTCGCTTCAATGTTTATTTTTCCTCCATTCTTCATTTAAATACACAATTTATGCATTAACCCTGCACTATAACTGGATTATATATTTATCAAATTCTTTCGACCATATATATATATAACCCCACTGTTCTTTTGCTTTTCGATTCCGCCCTTTCTGCATGGTTCCACATCTTCGGTTTTCATTTCACATTTGATTTATTAACGGCTTCATGCCTTTATTCAAGGTTCCTTCCTTTGATTTAAC
Organism: Pinus albicaulis; assembly: GCA_034641835.2. Lineage (NCBI taxonomy): Eukaryota > Viridiplantae > Streptophyta > Pinopsida > Pinales > Pinaceae > Pinus > Pinus albicaulis. The sequence continues at coordinate 110,481,020 of CM076583.1, forward strand.
CTCAGATACATTTCTTTGTAACTTCCTCCTCTCACCATCGCATATAAACCCTTCCATCATATAGTCCCTTTCACCTTTGCTTCTAAATATTCTTCTACAATGATCCGCTGTGTTCAATTCCTGTGCATGACAGTGCACTGGCAGTGCATGTTAGTGTAGGACCGTTTCTCTGTTTGTCTGTATTCTTTATGTTCTCTGTATTCTCTGTATCCTGGGCTACTTCTTTTTGCTTCCCTGCTTCTCCAAATGGCCCTGTCTCTTCTGAGCTGCATCTTCAAATGACCCTTTTCATAGCTGCTTGACCCTTTGTTGCCTCTCTGCTACCTCTCTACATCTTTGTTTCCTCTTTTGCTATCTCTCTTCTTCTCTGCTGTCTACTTTTCCATCAATGGCAATACTTCCAAGGTTTCAGCAGACAGTACAATGAGCCCAATAAATATGCAGTGGAAATGCACTGAAAAAATATAAAGATCTACAACATCAAGAAACACAGATCCAATAGATTACTGAAGCCAACTGATATCAACTTTCAAATCCTTGATTTGAATCCAATATGCTATCAATTAATGATTGCAAACATCTATGATTGAGCGGATGAAGTCTCAAAGAAATGCGCGAGCAATTTACAATGACCTAACTCAGATTTTCTCAAAAAAATAATTAACCGCACCCACAGGACGTTGTGCCTACGACTATGTCTCCCTGGCCGCTGGCAGGACACTCTGTCCTGCGATTCTGGCCCGAATCAACCCGATATTGCATCAGAACCCTAGAAGCTACCTTGCCACGCTCTACCTGCGGCTATGTTGTCCTGGTCGCTACCTTGCCACGATATGCCCATGGATATGGCCTAATTTTTCTAGTTCTATTCCTATGACTATGGCCCAAATGCCCTAGATTAGAGCAAGCCTCTTGCCTGCGATTTTGAACCCTGCACGAACTTCCTCAGTTGAACCTGTGCGAGCCAAAACAAAATAGACAAACCAAGACAAAGAGTGCAAGAAGAAAATCACTTTATCAAAATGTGTGAGAATGAGCTTGAGGTCACTTGTATTTATAGATTTCGTGAGGGTCCGCTTGGGGTTAACTCCGAATTGACTAAATCCACATGTGTTTAGGCCGACCCATTCCATTTAATTTTAATAAATAAAATAATTCAAAATCGAACTTCCACTTAACAAATTGGGGTGATCTATAGGTCGATTTTGGTCCTCTCCAAAAGAGGAATATAATGAAATTATAATCTCAACCATGTGAGATGTAAAAATTTGAATTTGTCCCTCGTTTCAATAATTGTAACTCCCTCTCAACTATGAATAATTCCACTTAGTAACCTCTGTCTGTAAATATTCACATCATGGTGTCACCACTGCTCAAATCGATTTGTTGAAACTTTCTCAAATCTAGAAGAAGAAGAATTGAGGAGAAATAAATTCCACCTATACCAAGCAACAAGATAACTCATCATACAGGGGAGCACATCTCCAACATTGGAATATCATTAGGGAGCTTGTTCTCAACCCAAAATCACGTAAGGGGAGAAAACCTCAACTTAATCTTCTTTCCTACCAATCTTCCTATCAATGAATATCAGTAGTCATGTGGTAGAACACTTGCATCATAATTGACTTGGGTTGTACACCCTATGTACACTCTCAACTCGTTGGCCAAACGAGGAGTGGCATTCGCATCAATCCTTCATTGAGGGTGTTGTTATGACATCCCTCACCGAGCTGGGATGTCTAATGATAAGGAGCCTTATACTTCAAAGCAAATACAACAAGGACTGCATGGACTATCAAAGCCCATTTTTCACCTATCGGAACCCCTGAAAAGGCTAAAAATCCACCTTTTAGCTTTAAAAGCACTCATTTTAACATATTAGGCCTCTAAGTGCCTTTCAGCTCAAGCTCTTAGCCCCCATTTCTCATATGACCCCGCTCTATGACCGACGACTAAAATTCCTTAAGCCCTCTTTGGCTATTGCACATCGCTCATCACCACCTAACATTCCTTATTCATTGAACTCCTTTTCTGCCGATATGAGAAACCCCGACGCAATCCTGACCGTTGATCTCCGCAAATCCAATGGTCATCGCTCGTCGTGCTTTGCCCATCCATCGCACATCGCACTTCGTTGTACTCCATTTACACTCTATATTTCGCTGCTGATATGCCGATCCGCAGATATAATATGAGCCGTTGATCGAAATCGATTCAATGGCTATCAGGCCTCCCTCAGCTCCATTTATCGTCCGCCGCAATGGAATCCCGGCCGTTGATCCTCCTAATCCAACGGTCAATGTTGTCTCGCTATTTCGCTGTCCTCCGCCTCATTCATTCATTTATGCAAAGACGCAATATGATCTAGACTATTGATCCTCCTGATCCAACAGTTAGCGTTGTCTCGCTGTTTTGTTGTCCTTCGCCTCATTCATTCATTTATGCGAAGCCGTGATATGATCTGGACCGTCGATCCTCCAGATTCGACGGTCATCGCGTCTTCGCGTTGTCTCCATCCTCCTGTTCCAACCCCTTCTGCCTACCATTCCCCGATGAGATTTCAACCATTGATCATCCTGATCCAACGTCCATGACACCTTTTCCTTTCACCCCGCTCACTTTTCTCCAATTTATCTCCGCTGTTGATTGAGCCCGATCCAACGGTCACCACCAGTCTTCTACTCTACCTACAAGCACTCTCAGCGCACGAGTTAACAGCTTGAGTGCCTTCGCAGTTGACCTGGTTGACTGTGGAAGATCTCATATCAACGGCTGAAATTTTCTGCGGAGGCACAGACCAAGAAGTTGATCCGTACCCCCAAGCGCCCCCGCAGTTGATCTCCACCATTGATGTCTTCATGATCCAATGGTCCTCGCTCCATCGCTCCTTCGCCATTTTCCCGACCACTCATCCATTATTGCATTCCCCGCTCTGATATGGACGGTTAATCTTCTCCATCCAACGATGATCGCTCCTCTTCGCCTTATAACCCTGAACTTGATCACCCCGCTACAAGACATATTTGCTGACATCATCGCTGGTCCCACCTGACCACGCAAGTACGTCCATTGTGTTCATCTGCAGCCATTGATCTGGATTGCCCAGATCAGACATCTCCCACTCATTTTCATATCCATTTCACAACAGCCCCCAACACGCAACTCTGACATGAAATGGGTGGTTTCCTTAGGACACGCGTCACTCCCTAACACGTATCGCATGCCCCCAGCCCGATACTGCTTGCCGTTCAGCTCCCACGCGAAAACCAACCTGGTTTTTCGCAAAACCGCCTTCCGCGCAAGTTTCACGCCAGATTGGACTCAAACCATGTTTTCGCCACGAAAATGCTTCTGTTGCATTCCTTGACTTCGCACTACTCCTCCACCTTCACCTGAGCCTTCTGAAGCAGTCTGCCCCTTAGCGCAGGATTTATTTAACTGGTTTCCTGTCTGTTCATGTTTCATGGCATTTTAAGTATGCGGGCCATCTCATAGCCAATCACAGTGGCTTGAGGCCAAGGATAACGATCCTCCACGCCCAAGAAAGCAAAGAAAAAGTGATAATAAGGGTCAGTTTCATGTCTCAGTCAATGGATCATGACCATTGGCCATTCTATAAGACCCTCTAGTGCAGAAGGCCAACTCTTCCACTACTAGCAATACCGCATTCTCCAGCACAGAAGGCCAGCTCTCCCACTACTAATGGTATTGCCTTCGCCACCAACAATAGGGGATTTGCCTCATCAAACAGAAATGATCATTCATGACTGGGCCTGCGTGGCTTTTTACCTTATGTTATTTTCACTTTGTCATTTCGGGTGAAATCTTTAGTTCACTCCTGCAGTTTTTACTTTCAGATTAGTAAATTGTTTACATTTCAGTTAGAAACGGATTTAGGCCTGCGTTGTAAGATGATGAGAGGTAGTTCTACCTCATCATCATTTCTGTTTTTTATTTAGACCTGAAGCATCATACAAGCACGCAGGGAAGATATTTTCCCAAAATATCTTCTCGCGCATAGGAATCAGAGGTTATAAAAACAGGAAGAAAACACTAACAAAAGGTTCCAGATTTTCCAAAGGACTCACTAGCTCGAGTATTCTGTATGTATTTTGTATGAACTTTGATAGTGGATGTTTGAAGTTCCCATAGGGATTTAGTAATAAGAATCTTTGCTGGAATTGGGGATTCCGCTCGGGATGATTCACAGTTTGTAACTCTCTCTCTCTCTGTCTTTTAATATAAGTGTTAATTTTGTATTTCTCCATACTTCTCATATCTACAAGTTTTTGGAATGTGAGTGCTCCCATGTTTGGACGTGAATTTATCATAGCAGATACTCATGTTTTATACATCCACAGCACTTTAAATATGGCCCAGGCCTGATACATTGTTCATTTTCTATCTCTTCCGCCATTCTTCCGATATTAACTACAATGGATTCTTATCTTTTAATGAGCCTAGATATATGGATTCTTATCTTTGAATAAGCCCAGTATATATGGATTCTTATCCTTGAATAATCCTGGTTATAGTTGATATCTCACTCCATATTCTGCCATATTCATCGCTCACATATAACTTGATAACTTTGTATTCATTTTAGAATTCAGCCCCCTTTTACATCATTCTGTTTTAGAGCTATCTAATGCATTTACTTATTGAATTTTGTACTTAGTTTCTGCATTTTTCCAAGTTTTTGTGTTTAAATTTGGGGTCTTGGTTCCACCCTTATTAAAACTATTCATCTGAGTGATAGTTTCATGAGAGCCAAACATTTCCAACTGCAGTCATTTGAGTCATATGCTCCTTGCATTTAAGATGTCCTAGGCACTGGTATTTATACAACTCAAGGCTGTCTCTAGGAGCTACAACAGAGGGTATTATTCCAGTTGGGGTATACTATTCTAAGACCAATCAAGGGAGAAGCATTATCTAGCCCTATGAAGATAGGGGAGTAACATCTTCAACCATATGGGTAACATATATGGGATTACCCTATTGTTCAGAGATCCCTCAACCCCGAGAGCCCTCTATCTCAAGTCCTCACCCCGAGAGCACATGTAGAGTAGGAAGAGTTTGCTCAGTGTCCTCGATCAATGTTGCCCCTTATCCAGAGGGGCTACATCCATCAATCTAAGTTGTTCTCTAAATACCAAGAAATTTCCTTTCGGTAATTCATTGGTGAGAATATCTACTATCTACTTGTCATTCAATATGTGGTGGAGTCGAACAACTCATCTCTGCACCATGTCTTGAATAAAATGATATAAAATCTCAATGTTCTTGGACTTGTCATCAGACATGAGATTCTATGCTAAAAAGATCCATATCTTGTTGTCACAGTGTATCACTATAGTGTCTAAGACTTAACCAAATATCTCACTAAAGAGATTCCTTAACCACACAACTTCACAAATAGTGATGATAGCAACAATGTATTCTACTTCCGCGGTGCATAAGGCTACTTAATTTTTCTTCCTACTCATCCAGGATATCATGGATGATCCAAGGATAAAAAAAACATCCAGAGGTACTCTTTCTATCAGTAACATTTCCTTCTCAATCAGCATCAGTGTATCCACAAAGTTGAACATCTCCATCAGAATATCGTAGACCAAGTGTGATCACTCCATGTAAGTATCTCAATAGATGTTTGTAAACAATCCACTATGCATGAAGGGGATCAGTCATGAATTGACTCAATTTTTTTACTACATAACATATATCTAGATAGATTTTCACAAGTAACATCAAAGCCCCAATTATTTGTCTGTACTTGGGTGGATTTTCTAGGTCGGTTCCAACTATTTTTCCATGTAACTTCTTGAAATTCATCTCCATCAGAGTAACCATGGATTTGCACTCAGTCATACCAAATATTTCCAGCAGCTTCACAACATACTTTCCCTATGAGAGAAAGATCTTGCCAAGCCTTTGCCACACTTCAAGGCCCAAAAATTAGTGCATAAGTCCAAGGTATTTCATATAAAATTTAGACGCTAGCTTCCTCTTACATTTTATCATTAGAGGTTCACTTCCTATTAAGAATAGATCGCCAACATATAGAACCAAAATTAGTGGCACACCCTTGGAAAAAATTAAAATAAAGGTTGGGATCAACATTGCTTCTTTTGAAATCTTGTTTCATTAAATAATTGTTAATGCGTGCATACCAAGCTCGGGGAGATTGTTTCAAACCATACAATGCTTTATTAAACTTGCAAACATGTGTTCTTTGATCTTTCACTTCAAATCCCTGTGGTTGTTCAACATATAATTATTAATGTAACATACCATGTAGGAAAGCAGTATTTACATCCATCTGATGAAGGATCCATCCTTGACTAGCAACAAGGGAAACTATTGAACAAATAGTTGTGTATCGAGCCAGAGGACCAAATATGTCATCGTAATATTCTACCTCTTTCTGAGAGAAACATAAATCTACGAACCTTGCTTTGTATTTTTCAATTTTCCATTGGTTCCTTATTTGATCTTGAATAACCATTTAGAAGTCACAACAAAGTTCCCGTGTAGTCTCGGCACAACATCCCATACATCGTCTTTCACAATAGATTCATATTCCTCAAACATATCATCCTTCCAAACTTGTTCTTTGATTGCTTATTAGAATTAGGATGGTTCAAATTGAATCATAGTGCTCATGGCAGCTACATATCCCTGATACCTTCATGGTTTCTTACTTTCTCTAAATGACCTACGAATGGGAACATTTCTTTCATTATCCTGTAGAGTGTAGCGAAGCCAAAGTGGTCTCTTCCTTGTAGGAGGATCATTGGAAGGTGTATCTAAGGGATCCATAGGCTCCATGGGAACATCATTATCATCTAACTTGGGCATAGAATGATCATCTAGAATATCCATGTCATAATCTTCTTCCTTGGGAGGAGGAGGAGGAGGTGGAGGAAGGTCTCTTGCTTTACCAAGGGTTGCATTTTCATCGAAAGTTACATCCCTACTAATTTTGACCTTCCTTTAACCAAGAATATATATTCCGTATACCTTAGGGTTTTCACAATAACCCAAAAACATGCATTTTCTTCCTGTAGCTTCGAAATTGTTTCTTTTGTCCTTCGACATATGAAAGTAAACGAGGCATCCAAATATACGAAGATGGCTAATATCAAGCTTGACACCTATGAATATTTCTTTGAGGGTTTTGTTTCTAAATCCTTATGAGGCACCCAGTTTTGAACATATATAGTAGCATGTGTGGCTTCAACCCACAACTTTGGTACCTTTTGATCATGAAGCATGGCACGAGCATCTTCCAATATAGACTAGTTATTCATTTCAACTAAGCCATTATGTTACGAAAACAACTCACAAAATAGAGAAAAGATAGATCAACGAATTAGAAATCAACCTCTTCGAGGGATAAACCTCCTTTACATTACATAAATGAACAATTATTAGATTATTTAAATGAAAAAACCTACTTTCTATATATAGGAGTCTAATGAGTCACAATACAATCAGATCCGACATAACAATAATAATTTAAGGGCACAACAATAACAATAGTAGGCTTCTATGGGGCACAATAATAACAATATGGGGACTACATGGACACAATAATAAATAAGGGGGCTGCACTAACAATAAAAATAAGGAGATACCCTAGTATTATAGGGACCTAACATGCCCCTTTCCTTCAAAAAAGTGTTTTCCTCAATGCTTGAGTAGTTTTGAATGCTTCTGTATAAAATTCTCATTCTCCCATGTGGAATATTCAGTGGGTAAGTTCTTCCACTTGATGAGATATTTTGAAATTGATCAATTTTGTAGCCGGCGAGTTCTTGTTTCTGTGACTTCTTCAAGTTCCAATATGATTAGCATGTGGTATCAGAGCCGACATAACAATAATAATGTAAGGGCACAACACTAAAAATATTGGGCTTGTATGGGGCACAATAATAACAATATGGGGACTACATGCGCACAAAAATAACAATAAGGGGGCTACACTAACAATAAAAATAAGGGGATACCCTAGTATTATAGGGACCTAACACATTATGTTTAGGTGTATATGGAAAAATAGTTTCCTTATTGACCCCTTATTTCTTTTAGAATGCTATGAATTATTTTGACATGTATTCCCCTCCATTATCGAACTTGAATACTTTGATTCTTTTCCTTAATTCATTTTCAATCGAGGCTTTGAATTCCTAGAATTTTTCAAAGGATTCATCCTTATGCTTAAGGAAGTATATCCATGTATTTCTTGAGTAGTCATCAATGAAGGTGATGTAGCATATATGACCACCAATAGATTGCATAGGCATGAGACCACATATATCTGAATGAATGATATGGAGGATGTCAGCTGTCTTGTTCTTACTAGAGGGTAATGGTCCCCTTGTTTTCTTTCCGCTCACACAACTTGGATAGACTTCATTATGATGAGCTTGAATATCAAGAATACCTGATACCAGTTTCTTAAATTTTGGAAGAGAGTCATAGTGTAAATGAGCCAGTTTGTGATGCCACAATTCACTTATATGATTGGTGTTATGAACTAATGCTAAAAGTGGCCTTCTGATGACTTTATAGAGACCTCCAAATCTCAGAACTTATTTGAATGCATATTTCATAGGTGCATTATAAAACCAAGTCAAAAAATTTCCATTGATGAAGGCAACCCTCATCCCTCTATCTTCCAATGCGGATATAGATATCAAAATTTTCATCAGAATTGGAAGATACATAACATCATGTAGCAATACTGATTCCCCATAATTCAACTAAAATTTAACAGATCCAAATCCTTTTATGGGATGAGTGGAGTTATCTCCAAGAATGATTTTCAACTTAGTCTCCCTCTCTACCAAATTAGAGAGGAATTCCTTGTAACTAGAGAAGTGTTGAGTGGCCCCACTATCAACCAACCAACTATCCCAAAAATCTAGCGGAGAAGAACTAGAAAGTGTAGAAATGAGAATATATTCAGATTTATTCACAACATTACTTTCATACCTTGGAGCCCTTGAATTATTTTGAGGAGGATTTTATTCTTCACGATCACTTGAAGAATCTCTTCTTTTGCTTTCATATCTTCTTTCGTGGTTGTCCCTTTTATTGTCTCTTCCTATTTTATTATTATTGTTGCTTTTGGTGTTGTATCGTGGCCTCTTTCTCTTCTTGGGACAATCAAGTGCATAATTACCTTTCTTGTGGTAGTTATAGCATTAATATGGGATAATGATCTATCATTTCTTCCTTTGGAACTTTAAGGAGGATTTCTAGAAGAGCCTCCTTTTTTCCTCTTCCTTTTGTCATGAGAAATGTATGCAACGAGCTCTCCTTCTTCATGTTTTTGAATCCTACCTCTTTCTATCATTCTTGATTCTTTTTTAGTAAGCTTCCCAACAATTTCATCAAATGACGAAAGGAAATTTATGTTTCTGATTGTAGTAATGAAGGTATCCCAAATAGGAGGCAAACCTCTAAGGGTCATGAAAACCAACTCTCTGTCAAGCACATTCTCTCCAACCCTCTATAGTTGATCTCTAAGACAGGAGATCCTCATAATGTATGACTAAAAAATTTCACCTCTGTTCATTTTTATTTCCTCGAGTTTATCTTTCAAGGTGATGATCTCATTTAGATTTTTTATTTCATACATGCTAACTATCTTGTCATACATGTCCTTAAACTTTCTTAAATTCCCACATATGCAAGTAAATGATCTTGTAAACCATCGACTATAATTTTATTTTCTTTGGACTCACATTTCTTGTACCTGTTCTTTATATATGCGGAGGAATTTTCTAGAGGCTCGAGAATCCTTCCTTCATTGTATTGCAACACATCGTTGTTGTCAGCTATGTTCTCCAACCTGACTTTCCATGCAACAAAGTTTGAGGCATCACCCAACTTTTCATGCTCCTTGAAGGTAGAGGAAAACATCTTAACCTTGGCTTGTATATATGCTTTCTGATAATTAGGGTTTCACTTATTGTCTTGTTTTGGGCTTGTCCTTCACCACAACTTCGATACCATGTTAAATTTTAATATTATTCTATGTTGTATCAATTACTTTAGCCCAAACTACTTATTCATAAACAATGCATCCAATCATTATTAGTTAATCAATCATAAAATGTAACTGAATATAGAAAAATATATGCAGTGATAAATAAGACAACAACACAACCATAAGATACAAAAAATTGGTCCAAGACCGGGGAAAAACCCCACAAGGGGGAAACCCTTTCAAATCTTCTTCTTCAATAGATCGTCATAAAAGGTTTTCAACAGAGAGTACAATGAGCCCAATACATATGTCGTGGAAATACATAGAACATATATACAAATTTGCAGATCTACAACATCAAGAAACACGGATACACTAGATTACCAAAGCCAAGTGATAGCAACTGTCAAATCCTAGATTTGAATCCAAGATGTCATCAAAGACTGATCGCAAACATCAGTGACTGAATGGATGAAGTTTGGAAGCACTACGTGAGAAACTGAAGTTGAACTAACTTATATCTACTCAGAAAAACCCTTAACTACACCCACAAGATGTTGTGCCCAGAGTTATGACTCCTTGTCCATTAGAAGGATACTATGTGCCTATGGTTCTGGCCTGAATTTGCTCGTTCTGGCCTTAGAACCCTAGCCGCTACCTTTCCACGCTCTTCCCGCGGCTATGGTGCCCTAACCGCTACCTTGCCATGTTTTGCCCACAACTCTAGCCCGATTTTTCTAGTTTTATGCCTATGTATATGCCCCAAAATCCCTAGATCAGAGTGAGCCTCTCACCTATGATTCTGAACCCTGTGCAAACTTCTTCTGTCGAACCTATGCGAGCCAAAATGGAATAGAAAAACCAAGACAAAGAGTGAAAGAAAAAAATCTCTTGAGAAAGATGTGTGAGAATGAGCTTCAGGTCACTTATATTTATAGCTTTCATGAGGGTACTCTTGGGGTTTAGGCTGACTTGAATAAATCTACATGTGCTTAGGCCGTCCTATTCCATTCCCTTTTAATAAATAAAATAATTCAAAATATAACTTCCGCTTAACCGATTGGGGTGATCTATAGGTCGATTTTGGTCCTCTTGAAAAGAGGAATCTAATGCAATTGTAATGTAAACCATATGAGTTGTCCAAAGTGGAATTTTACCCTAGTTTCAATAATTAACAACTCCACCACCTCCAACCGTAGAGATATCCTTGAGCGAGGAAGGGGACATAGTTCCTCTTGATGATGATCCAATAATGAATGTGTATAATCTGTCATATGATGAACTCCAAAAGAGGATTGTACAAGAACAGAGAAATAATTTTCTGTATGATCATGCATCATCGACATTTGTTTAAGAGAGGGTGATAGTGGCGAACACTAGTAGGAATCCAGATGGTATTATCGAAGCCAACTTTGCCTTCGTGGGTGCTGCAAGTTCAAACACTCAGTATTTGATGGCTGAGAATAAGTAGTTGGTACGAACTCTACAAGCTTCCCGAAAAGAGATAGAACATCTCTATGAAACAACACAAAATGCAGATTCTACACAAGTCTACTTGGAGGAAATGAGAGAAGTGATGATTGCTCAAGTATCCACACTTGGAGAGACAATGTTGGACCTTTATGAGGAGGCCATGACCATACATAAGGAATTTTTCCACTTATATGACTTTCAGTGACAAAGAAAATATTTTTTCAAGATCCTTAGGAATGTGCAAGCTGCCATCACCACCGTGTATGAGTGGAAAATGTGATACAAGGGGGCATCACTTACCCTGGTGAAGAAAATGAATCTACATGTAGAGATGGAAAAATCAAGAGTTCGGATGTTGATCCAGAATGAAAAGAACCATGCATGTTTCATTGGAAGTATTAAGATCTCATATGTACAAATATATGACAATTTGGATTTCATGGTGAGAACCCGCAAGATCCCATCAGTCAGCTTACTCACCGATGCGAAACACAAACTTAAAGTTAGGCAGGAGATCTATGAGTACTTCGAGAAGGTGAAACAGATCGCCACCCAAGATGACTTAGATATAAATAGACAAAACATGTAGAACTACATCAGTGGTCCATTCCATATTAGAAAAATGATGTGTATGCTGAGAAAGAAGTGGAGACTGGTTCCAAATCATTATAACTGAATGCTATGGAGGCCAGATTCTGCTTCTAGCCTAACATTGTCTCGTAGTTTGGGGATGTCATCGCACATTACCAAGCTTGGCATCAATATGTGACCGAGAAGCATCAAGTAGAATTTTTTGAGCTAGATTTCACCCAAATTCAAGCATCATAGTGTTTTGTCTAGTTAGGCTTTCAATTTATCTCTACCCTATTTTGTCTCATATGGGTATGAGTGGAAAATGTAATATTATTTTTAATTATTTGTAAAATTCAAATTCCAAGTGTTCATATTGGAATGTGAAGAGCCATAATGTAATGTAATGAGTCATTTTTTAAAGAATTTGAAGAGTCATTAGGGGATTCCAAGAGTCACAAAGGGGGCATGTGAAGATTCACCCGCCTTTGTTATAAATATATCCTCATAACTCATGTAACAGGATTTTGGGAGCCAAAATTTTGGCTAGGTTTAGGCTTAGGAAGTGCTGGGGAGTTTTGTGAGAGCCTTGGCTTCTTGGTAGCATAGAGGGAGTATACTTATTTGGAGGAGCAGGTGTTGTATACTTCATGTTCCACTATTGGAACTATCACTTTTAATAAAACGCAGAGCCGACACACTTTCATGCATATGTTGAGTATATAGTAGGACTATTCTTGTTGTATTTTCAATATATGTTATTTAACTTACGGATATGCTAATGAACTACTTCATTTTCATTTGTATGAATCTTGTTGGATGCGTGTTGATATATTAATCCATCACCTTAACTTATGGACGATTACACATGTTTGTTCATGTGATTTCATTTTTATCATGTGTTCCTTCCAAGATACGTACTATTACATGATTCCAAGGGGCACACTTCAATTTCCCTTCGTGTGTTGGAAATTTCATGCATCGCACTTGACTCTCCACAGGGTCACACACTTGTTATTGCCAAAGACATCGTGCACCACTCTATGTGTTTTGAAAACGAAGGTAGATAATTAACACCCCATTGTTGGGACTCCTACTCCAAATGGTGTGAGGTATAGTTGGGACTTCATATCAAGGAGATCTCGTGAATTTTGGCAGGTCCAACGCCGTCAACATTTCTGGCACTAGAAGGAGGGCCAAATGACAAGTTGAGGCCCTGAAGTATATTTTGAATTTCCACACTCATTTAATGAATTCTTTCACAATCATAACCTGAGGGGGGTTTTACCAGAAAATAAAGACTACAAGTGCCGACGAGTATCATAGATGACTTGTCAACTCTCAAAAAGGATGGCGAGTGTGAAACAACCTTATTTGAGCATACTACTCGTTTCCTTGAATTCTGCACAAAACACAACATCCACTGTGAGGATGTTGGCTGAAGGTTGTTCATTCTTATGTTCAAAGGGCACATAAAGAAATGGCGTGACACATTTTTTCATGCCTCCATACACTTTTTCATAAATCTTGTCATAGAACAGTTTTGCGCTTTTGATATGTATGATCGTAAACTTTTGTGCAAGAAAATTTTGGAATTGCGAAAATCACCTGATGAATTATTGTACCACTATTACAATCGTCTCATGAATTTCAGTCTTGAATTTCCTAAAGATGAAGTTGATTTGTCTTTCTTAGCAGGAATATTTCAATATATTGTTCACATTTCAGAAAATCCACACGATCTTGAATATTTTGAACCACTCCCAGTATACCTCAGTGTTAGAGCTTCTAAATCTGCGATGAACAAGGTTGTTGTTCCAAGTAACCCTCAACCCCTTTCTCATCAAATAACTCTAGTTCCGCAAGCTAAGGTGGGAGAGATTAATAATTCATCCATTGATATACCACCATCTCCCCCCACCTCACATACTCAAAATTTTAGCGCAAGTTTAACCTATGAGTATGATGGTTATGATGAAGTTTTATCTCCTCATCATCCATCCTTTGGTCCCACACATCCTCCGGATTGTGATTTTTCATGTGCACCCGTTTCAAATTTCTCTTGTGATGTCCATGAGGATAAAGTGTTGGATGGAGTTGGTGTTGAGAAACAAAGTTGCGATATCATTTATGATGATCATGTGTGGGATCCCATATTTGAATAAGAATCTGCGATGAAGGATCATTTTCTTCCTTCTACACCTGTTAGTGTCAGAATATCCATTCTGCCATCAGTGATCAAAATCACTCTTTTCATTCTCATTTTAGGTGCCCCACTTTGAATTTTTTATTTCATTCCATTAGGTCATGCTAAAAATTGTTTCATTGATGGTAGTCCTAGTCATAAAATTTCACTCTCCCTCAAAAAATATCATTTGTTGGCCCACCTTCATGTCTTGTTGAGCATAAAAACACTTTTTAAAATCTCATTTCACTGTCTTATGTCAAGTCAAATTCAATCATGGAAGTCAGGTCATTCAAGGTCCCATTTGGTCATTAGGTTTCAATGTTGAAGGTCCAAAAATGCACCATTTCATCTCAAATAGGGTCAGAAAAAGGTGTGAGAGTGACTCAATAAACATTTCATTTTCATCTGCAGAGGATTATCAGCATGTAAATATGATATTTTTAAATTTATAATTTTTATTTTTATGATTTTCATATCAAAATGTAATTTTGATATGAAAACAAAGATGTAATTTATTTTTAATTTATTATGTACTTTTATGCTCCCTATATGTAATAATTTTGGTCCCTAGCTGCAAACTCAAAACACACATGCCAAACTGAAAGAGAAAAGTGTCAAACTCCAACAACACCATCCTGCAAGAAAGAAAAATCAGATGAAAGGATAATCAGCAAAAGTCTTCAAAAAGTGAAAAAAAGACATTAGAAAAGTGGGTTTTTAAATTCAAATTCAAATTCACTTAGATATTTATGACTAATAGACATCAATTGAAATTCATTTTCCTCCTCTAAATATCAATTCAACACTCCAAGAGACCAAAATTTTGAAATTTTGAGCGAAATTGGCAAAGGACCAGAATTGAGGGGCAAATCTTGAAGCAAGGGCACAAATTCATTCAGGAGGGCAAAAATACGTTCAGGAGGGAAAAAATGTGTTTTCGATGGCACAAATGTGCTAAGGAGGGCGCAAATGTGCTGGGAAGGGCACAAATGTGTTGATGAGGGCGCAAATATGTAGAGGAGGGCGCAAATGGCTTGTCAAGGGCGCAAATGAGCAGCAAACTCTGAAAAGCATCCACGTGATCAGAAATTGCCTTCAAAGCTCCTCCACTCAGTCATTGACCTCCAGCAAACTAGTAAGAGGCATATGCCATGAAAAACCACCTTCTTAAATTTATATGTTGAATTTTTGCAAGTTGAGGTTGTAATTTGGTGTCTTCTTGAATGTGAAAGCCTAATTTTTCTCCCTTGCACTCATAATTCCCAAAATCCCATTTTCCTTACTCTCAATACCATCCCTAAATTTTTAAAATTCATTCCCTAATCCATTTTATCATAATCCCTATCCCTAAGCTACTAATACCTAAAACCCTCCCCATATCACATATCCCTATCAAAAATATCCCTCATTTTTTCTTTCCCATATCTCTTTCCCATTTCCCTTCCCTAATCCCTAGGGTTTTAACAAAAAAACCATCGAAACAGAAGAGGAAAAATCATCATTCAGTGAAGGAGAGGAAACAGAGATAAGGAGGCCACATAAATGAGGAAGAGTGCTCAAACTTAAGCCTGCCAACACTAAGGAACTCTTAGCTTCTCCATTGACTGTCACATGCTTCCAACATGTTGGTTGTTATGATTTTTGTGAGAAAATTCATAAGGTTAAACACCACACCATGCTAACTAGACTTTTTATATCTGGACTCCATGACAACCAAGTTAAGTTATCTGGGGTCACTTTTACCTTATCTACTGCTATCATTTCAGATGCTACAGAGATCCCAAATGTTGGGGAGAAATGGTTCAAGAAAGGTAGGTTGAAGAAACATGATTTTGTCTTCTTCCTAAAGCCAAGACACCAAAATCCAACAAAGAGGTTCTTCCCTTTTTTACAACTCTTCGACAGATATGCACCAATGATGAAGATTATCATGAAATATTTTTCATGTGAAGGCATATTTTCAAGGCTCTATTCCTATCACATCCGGCTCTTGATGAATTTCACTAGGGTAAGGATGCTTAACATGCCCTATTATCTTTTCTAGAGTATAGATAAGATGGCATACATTGCCCAAAATAAGGAATATGAACAGAAAATGAGAATCATATTCCATCATTCCCTCATAAAAATCATAGTCCTCCACCATCTCAATCAACTAAACATTGCATGGATCACCTTCATAGCCAATTATATTTTCATTGATCCATCCATTCAACATGCACAAAATGTATGTTCATCATCTCAACCCATGACTCACTCATCATCATCAGACCAGTCCCCTTCACCTCCTTCATCTCCATATCATCATGATCCTTCATCTCCATATCATCATGATTTTGGGTCACCTCACAAGATAGATGACATTGAGCCTAAGTGGGCTAGTATGGTTGAGGTTGAACCATTTCCAAAAACCTACCAGAGAGGCTATAAGCATGTGTTTGCTTCACTTGGAGTGAAAGGGGCCATGACTTCTACATCAACACAATAGTTTGATAAAGGTAAATAGAAGGCCATTGAGCCAGTCATTCATGATGAGGAGGACAATAATGAAACTGAGCAAGAATTTCAGCTAGTTGACCTAGATGAGGATGATAATGAAAAATTCACAAATGTTGTTATCAAAGGAAAGCATTCCAATATTATTGAGATTCATACTAATCTTGTCATGGCTAGATATGTTATACACTTCCTTGAGCAAGAAAATGAGTAGTTGAAGACCAAACAAGTCATTGATGAGGTTAAGTACTTCACAGCTCAAAGGGAGGCTCAAAAGGCAAAATTCATGCTAGATGAAACACTAGAGAAGTATGGATTTCTTGATGATGAACAAGAAGAGGTACCAAGACAGAGGCCTAGAACTAGAGGGCTGAAAAGAGCTCTAGCTATAGAGAGACAAAGGGAAGCTTATTTTGCTGACCCGCTAACCCTAAATGAGAAGCTTGCTATAGAGATCAACGAGAACAGGGAACCATGGCTTGATAGAGCCAATAAAAACTTGGAGAAGCTGCTAGAAAAGGAAAATAAATATAATGACTTATTAAGGAGGAAGGTCAAACTCCATGCCCAAAAAGAGAAAATGCATTGGCCAAGCTCAAGAGAGCCAATGCCAAAATTGAAGAGTTGACCATGGAGGAGAAGAAAAAGTTGGACATTCTTGCTGAGGCTTCCCTCCAAGCTTAGACACATCATCATCAGCCATTCCAACCATTTTGAGGCATTTTATAAATTTTTGTCAAAATCTGGAAATCTCTGTGTTTTTTGAGACAATTATTTAGCAAAAAATTGGGCATTTACGCTCGCCCTAGGCGCTACGCAAATTATTGGCACACTTTTTTAGTAGAAGGAAGGCACTATTGGATTCCTAATGACCAATGCATCTCATAAAACCATGTTTCCAGCCTTGGTTTGCAGTTTTGATAGGTGAAAAGCTAAAAAAAACCATAAAAAAATCACCTTTCTGCCCCTTTTTTGACCTAGGCGCTGCGCAAATACCAGTCTTGGGAGAATGACTTTTTTAGGGGGGAAAATGACCTTCATTTTTGCAACTTGAGGCATATTCAGAAAGAGAAGAGGTAGGTATTTCCAACAAGCCATCTTGGGCATAATTTGGATACTGAGAAGGCCTCCAAAAGTGGCCCTGAACACAGAGGGTGAAAATGCACAGTGGAGGGCACAAATGTCCAATTTGCTGATTTTTCCAAATTCTCTCTGAAATTTTCACTTTGCCTCAAGAAATCAGGTTTCTACTCATGTAATTAATTATGGTAAAATGTAACTATTTATTAGATTACTTACCTAGGTTAGATTCATCGGGTAAAAGTCTTTAATGAGTCATAATGAATTAGTTGAATGAAATGAGGAGTGAGTCACTTTGACCATCCTACACTTCAGTTTTCAGTTCAGAAATTAGTGGATCTCTTCCTCACCTCATGGATTCAACCCCTGAGGATGAGTGAATATTTTTTTGATGTCTATCTAGCCCCTTTCTTCACACTAGTGAAGGGGTTGGAATTAATTTGTATGTTTGCTTATTGATCAAGGAACTATTATACTTAGTTTGGCCAACTAATAAAGAGGAGTTGCAGCTATTTTTTGGGATACTTGTGGTATTGATGTCTATCATTGTCTTTTCTTCAGTATCATATGTTAGAATTTATTGTATTCATGTTAGCTTCATTTCTATGTTATGATCTCTTACAAGTTAGATAATCAGAATACATGTTTGCACATGCTTTGTTTTGGGTAATTGATCTATCCATGTTCATCTATCTAAGAAGAATACATATCCTATGCTCTTCCTAGTTTTCTTTCAGCTTCAACACAATTCCATCCCAATCCTTTTCAAGTGATAAGAATTGTACTTACCTTGCCCCATTGATCCCTTCAACCCTATCTCATTTTCCCTGACCTAGATTTCCTTGACCTAATTTCTTCATCCAGTGATTCCCCAACCAAAAATCAAATTAAAACAACCCTCTACACTCAATATCTATCCTCAGAACCCTAATTGCTCCAGCCCTCCTAGTTGTGACCCTTTTCGGAGAGAGCCCTCTCCAACTTGATAGGGCTAGCTATCAAGTCAAAAATTTTGGTCTGTGGTTACCTCTTTTAGGATTCCTTCTTCAGCCTTAGGAATCTGGCGGAGTGATAACATCACCTCTCCCACATCATCCTGAAATTTTCCATGATTCAGTCATTTTTGTCGAATCTTGTGAAATTTTGGTTTTTGATGATGTTACTAATTAAACTCATTCAAATAACATGCAGGATGTCATTTTTCATCCATATGTGGAGAGGACGAATCTTCTACTCTTGATCTTCCCAATCTCTCATCTCATATTTCTAAAAACATTGAGGGTGAAAATTTTCATTTCCCATCTTCCCCTCTTTTTGATTCATCAAAACATGAGGATGCCTCTGTCTATGATCTTGAACTTTCAGAAATATTGGTTCCTCCAATAATGATTTTGATTTTCCCAGTCTTAATATTTCCAAGCCACCAATATTTTATGATCCACCCTCTTATGAGTTGGAACTTCCCCAAGATGTCGAGGCACTTCAACCCAAGCTGAAGGTTATGTCAGGTTCTTGTAGTATTGAGGTCAGTTCCACTTCTAATTATAATTGTGTTGAATCATTTCAGGCTCCTCATCACTCTATCACACATCTTGAAAATCAATCGGTCTTACAAGTTTTAAATCCTCCACCTTCATTACACGATCCTATTGCTCATTCATTGCAGGATTCGTATGTAGCGAGCTCGATTTCAAAACAAAAAAATTATTCTTTATTTTTGTTTGCATGTCTCCATAATTTGAAATTTTGTGCATGCATGTCTTTAACTCATAGTGTGACTAAACACCATGGTACATCTGTAGAGTGCCTTTCATTCGCTTTTCATTTTTAATTTTTGCATGTTCATTCAAAATTCGAATGTATTAGTTCGCATTGTCTTATATTTCTTGTTTATTGTTATTCTTGAATATATTTCTTAACTTGCATTCCCTCGCCTACATAGGCCATCCATTGCATCAGTGGCTGCATTAGAAGTATCACTTCACGTGATTTTGGACTATGCTTTGTTTAGGGTAGTAGTAGGAGTAGTTTTTAATTTTTTGTGTCGTTTTGCTTTACTTTTAATTTCTTTCCACTTCGGTCTTATATTTTGTCGTTTTCTTCTTCAGTTATAGGATAAATTTTGCATGAGACTGTGTTTGGCTTATTAATAAAGCATGGTGAAATACAAGCGAAGGTTGTGTTACTATCAACGCTTGTATTTCTGTCGATTGCCTCTCTTTGTGTAAATCTTGCATTCTTTTAGTAAATGATAATCTGATGGAAAATACGTTCCTTATCGGAGAAAATCGCAGTGAAATCATGATGTTTGAATTTTAACTAGTACCACCTACTCTATTCAGTTTTACCTTTTCAGTTAATCCTTTTCTGTAATATTCCTAAATTTTCACATGATATTTGGAATATTAGAGTTCTTAATAAAATTACTTAATTAAGTAAATAAAAGGGTGGAGGGACCCATAATCCTCAAAGATGAATAAAATCCACTTTTGATGTGTGTGTTGATATTTCAGACCTAGATCTACATAATGGAGTAGTGGAGCAACTACTTAATGTGAAAGGAGTGGAGATCATGTCTCATTAATGAGAAATATCATGGAGGTTGAAGCAGTTAACTAAGATCTTGGAAGGAATCAAATGTAAGATCATAGAGCAATTATGATGAGATGATGGAGGAGGTGGTGCATTAATTCACACATGATGGAGAGGGTGATGATTACATTCACACATGATGGAGATCATGAAGAGACAACACAGTCAACATGGAGACCTATGTCCACATGTACAACGCATATATGAGGTGGGCCAAGGCATGAGAAGGTTCACATAGAAGGATGTTAAAGATTATTATTGATGTATGATCTATTTAGATCTGGAATTTTCATGCGACATTCCATGCTTTCTTTGGTTGTTTAGCTAAGATTGCAAGTGTTGTTTAGCACTAGGTGTTCCTGGTCGGGAATCCCACCTCTTTCATTGAGTAGCTCTTGAAAGAGTATTTTAATTCATTCATCATCAGGCATTGGTGCCATATTATTCCTAATTTCTGCAGAACATCCATATTCAGAAATTGCACATTTCTGAAGATCAGTTTGAGAGGAGGTGGTTGTCCTTCAATATCTGAGTTAAGGAACCAGTGAAGGATTCATCCTATCACCTTGAGCTTCAAGATCAGCCTTCCAGTGCTTAAGATCTATATCAAGCATCAGGCCATCTTATTCAACTCCCAGCAATAGCAATCCCTTTAGGAATTACGCAGTCCATTCTTGTAGATCCAAGGGAGAAGGGAAGTTGCTAGCATTTCAGCTAGTAATCCAGTGGAGGACCATTCCTTCACATTGTATACATTATTTCCATCATTTCTGAGCTATATTTCACATCTTAGCAGTATTCTAGAGAGCCTCCTTCCTTTACAGCACAGTTTTCATGAGCAGTTGTGTAGCAGCAGCTGCAACCTTCTTTGGAGGATTGAGGAGCTAGATCTTGAGCTTCTAGCTTGAGGATCTAGTGAAGGGATCAGCCCTTCAAGCTTAGATCTAATCTTGTGACATATTTCATCCATATATTTGTCATACCTAGCTTCAGATCTGCATAACCCAGCAGTCAAAGGATCAAACTCTAGGAGGGTGATTTTCCAAAGTTGTAGATCTGGAAAATCCTTTCTGGGTTATCTTGGGTATCCATCATAGAGCCCAGATCTAGAATATTGGCATCATCAGAGCTCCAAATTTTCGTATATCTGCATTTTCCTTTTCAACCTGCAGTCATATATTCATTATCTACCCAAGGGACAACGCAGTATTTTCTTCCAGCAACTCTCCAGCTATGCAGTGCCTACTTTGGCATCTTTTCAGGGTCATTTTAGGCCATCTCTTTGGCTAGATTACCTCATATTTTGTACACTATTATAACTGAATCTTTTCCACATAATAAAATGGCTCAGCTATTTTGTCTATATCTGTGTTGATCATAAACTTACATGTACATTTTTTTTGTTACATATATTATGTTTATATATCAATGCATTATTCCATTTTGGGATATAACAGTGGTATCATAGCATGATCTTTGGCTCAGCTTGTGGACATTTTGACAACATAAGAAAAGTAGATAGTAGAGATCTACTATGGAGGGATTAATTTTTTCCTCGTCTTCCTTTAGATCTATGAAGGATCTCTCTAAGGATATCAATGAAACAAGAAGAGAAAGGCAAAGAGAAACCTCAAAAAAATTTCAAGATGAAGAAGGTCCCAACACTTCTTCTCAACAACAAAGAAGACCGTAGAAGCAAAGAGCTTCACATTATTCCACTAGATCCACTTTCTTTGAGAAAGAGGACTGGTCTAAATATGATGAAGGCTTGGGGCATGAGACCCTAAGTGAATATCTGTCTGAATACAAGTCACAGCCTAGAGCATTGAAGGAGAATCTCTCTCTCCAACGATTTCTGCAGCTCGAAGAAGAGAGGAGATCCAGAAGCAACAATAGAAGGAAGAGGCATAGATCCTTCTTGCCTACATTTGATGGATCTTCCACAAGCACCTTAAGGGCTTGGAGGGAAGAATTATTTACATTCTTTCTAAAATATCCTATATCATAAAGAGAGGTTGTGGAGTTTGTAGCACTGCACCTAGAGGGTGAAGCAAGAAATTGGTGGTTCAGTCATGTATCACACATGGAAGTGTCTTCTTATGCAGATTTTATGCAAAGACTAAAGAAGAAATATGGTAGGAAGAAACCAGAGACATCTCACATAGTGACATCTCCAATAATCAAGGAGATAGTGCATGAAGATTCAAGAGAAGATGTTCTCATTATCACTTAAGAGGAGGAGCCTCTACCACCACCAACTGCAGATGTGCTTACATCAAGAGGAGGATCACTTGCATATTTGCAAAATGGTCTTGAATTCTTGACATTTGGAGCCCCGTGCATGATTGATGAGATGCATGAGGAGGAGGAGATAGATACTAGCACTGGTACACTTGTAGAAGTATATCCATCACTCTTACCAGCAGTTGGAGATACCTTTGCACCGGAAGAGGAAACTCTTGTGTTCTTGCAAGATGTTTCTGAATCTCAATTAATCCAAGGTATGCATCCATTTTCATCACATATTATTTCAGTACCTCTTATGTAAACTTATGGGGACATGCCATCAGGGCTATTGCATGACCAAGGGTTAAAACATCATGTTGATTTGGAGCAGCATTATATCACTGCACAGAGGACCCTTGATCTAATCAAGGAAGAGATGAAGAACCATCCTATTTTATCATTGATAGACTACATTCAACCCTTTGAGTTGAAGTGTATAATTTCTAAAGATGGGATGATTATGATCCTATGTACAATGGCTGGCTATTAGTTCAGCATTATGCCTTGCTTTGAGACAACACATGTATCACCTTGCAAATCTACAGCGTTGTTAATGAGCAGCAGTGAGAATAAGGGGACCCATTCCTTATGGGAGAAATCATATGGCAGCTTCATTCATGAAGTAATGGAGGAAAAGATGATAGATGGTAGACATCTTGAGATGAGAAATATTTTCTCCTTTCTAGATGACACTTTCTCAATGAGCATCTCACAGCAAAAAGAGAAACTTCTACTTGCAGCAGATCCAAAAGCTTGTTGGTTTTGGATGGCCATTGATGAGAAGAAGGTCTCATGGAGAGATCTCATTGGAGGTTCACTTCAACATATCATGGAGTGAAAATTTCTTCATCAGTTTGAGGAGGATTGTGTCCTACAATGGGAGGATACCAAGTTTTTGCAGAATGAGATCCATCATCCACATTGGGATGAATGGTTGATAATATGGAGCAAGAGATTGCTAAACCACTTGCAGATCTATGATACAGGGCAGCAAGAAGCATGGTTGCACTGGTTGCTCTTGGGTGAGTATGGTTACCACTCAAAGAGTCATAATTTTCTGATTCATGCCCTACACATCACTGGAAGAATGTAGAAGAAGAAGGCATGGTTACTTTGGTTGTTGATGAGAGAGTTTGGACATCACATGTTATATCTTATGTCCATGTATTTAGTCTTGTTTGGGATATGTCTCATGCATTTACATGTATTTCTTTTTGGGATGTATCTCCTGTTCATGTATGTACTTGGGTTTGGGAGAAATTATAACTCTCACATGATGTGGCATAAGGGAGCTTGTTTCTATTATGTTGATGAGACATTTCACATGTCCACTACTATATTTTTGCTCCATGACTTGCACCATGATAATGTAAGGAGGCAGCAAGAATCCTTGTTGCTATGGTTACTATTGGGAGAGTATGGACTGAATTCTTCCCATTCATTGCATGACATTGTTGGAGGATGGAAACAGGAGGCCTTATAGCATTGGCTTCTGTTGGGGGATTATGGTCATTGTAGATGGTATAATGATGATGTGATGGGGAAGCAAGATGCCTTGTTAAGGTGGCTTCTCTTGAGAGAATATGGCCACTACAGTTGGTACAATGATGATGTGTTATGGCAGTAAGAGGCATTGCTGCAGTGGCTTCTTTTGAGAGAGTATGGCTCTCATATTCTCATTGATGTTGATTTGGCATGGAAACAAGAAGCATTGTTGCGGTGGCTTATTTTGAGAGGGCATGGCTCTCTTATTTGTTTTCATAATGATTTAGCACGGCAGCAGAAGGCTTTGCTGCGTTGGTTGTTATTAGGGGAATATGGTTTGACATTGTTTATGTTCATCCATATGTCTCTACTTCTTGTTTTTCACTATGTTGATGTCATGTTTGATTCCTACATGGCCAACAGGGCTAATGATGTGAGCATTGATAGATGCAATCTACTCTATGTATCATGGGTTGGAAATATAGTTCATGAGTTTGGATTTTTCACTTTGGGAATGAACCACTTCACCTTATGTATCTCATATGTAGAGGATATCTTTTGTCATCATATGGTTTCCACTTTGAGATTCATTGATGAGGATGGGTATCTAACTTTTCAGTTGGAGGCCATTCTAGACATTCTAGAGAGGCAGCTTTGGAGCTGGACATGCGTGACACATTGTGGCAGATGGGAAGGCCTTCCACATGAGGATTCCATTTGGAGGGAGGATGTTTGTTGTAGCATCCACTTTTGCAGTTGCTTGAGGACAAGCAACATTTTTCCGGGGAGGACTGTGATATTCCTAAATTTTCACATGATATTTGGAATATTAGAGTTCTTAATAAACTTACTTAATTAAGTAAATAAAAGGGTGGAGGGACCCATAATCCTTAAAGAAGAATAAAATCCACTTTTGATGTGTGTATGTGGATATTTCAGATCTAGATCTACATAATGGAGCAATGGAGCAACTACTTAATGTGAAAGGAGTGGAGATCATGTCTCATTAATGAGAAAGATCATGGAGGTTGAAGCAGTCAACTAAGATCTTGGAAGGAATGAAATGTAAGATCATAGAGAAATTATGATGAGATGATGGAGGAATTTGTGCATTAATGCACACATGATGGAGAGGGTGATCATTACATTCACACATGATGGAGATCATGAAGAGACAACATAGTCAACATGGAGACCTATGTCCACATGTACAACGCAGTTATGAGGTGGGCCAAGGCATGAGAAGGTTCACAAACTATATAATGAATATGAAGGCAACATAAAAGGATGTTGAAGATTATTATTGATGTATGATCTATTTAGATTTGGAATTGTCATGGGACATTCCATGCTTTCTTTGGTTGTTTAACTAAGATTGCAAGTGTTGTTTAGCACTGGGTGTTCCTAGTTGGGAATCCCACCTCTTTCATTGAGTAGCTCTTGAAAGAGTATTGTACTCCATTCATCATCAGGAATTATTTCCATATTGTTCCTACTTTCTGCAGAACATCCATATTCAGAAATTGCACATTTCTGAAGATCAGTTTGAGAGGAGGAGGTTGTCCTTCAATATCTCGGTTGAGGAACCGTTGAAGGATTCATTCTATCACCTTGAGCTTCAAGATCAGCCTTCCAGTGCTTCAGATCTATATCAGGCATCAAGACATCTATTATTCATCTCCCAGCAGCGACAATCCCTCAGGAATTGCGCAGTCCATTCTTGTAGATCCAAGGGAGAAGGGAAGTTGCTATCATTTCAGCTAGTAATCCAGTAGAGGACCATTCCTTCACATTGTATACATTATTTCCATAATTTCTGAGCTATATTTCACATCTTAGCATCATGATAGAGATCCTCCTTCCTTTACAGCACATTTTTCATGAGCAGTTGTGTAGCAGCAACTGCAACTTTCTTTGGAGGATTGTGGAGCTAGATCTTGAGCTTCTATCTTGAGGATCTAGTGAAGGGATAAACCTCAAGCTTAGATCTGATCTTGTGACATATTTCAACCATCTATTTGTCATATGTAGCTTCATATCTGCATAACCCAGTAGTCAAAGGATCAAACTCTAGGAGGGTGATTTTCCAAAGTTGTAGATCTGGAAAATCCTTTCTGGGTTATCTTGGGTATCTATCATAGAGCCCAGATCTAGAATATTGGCATCATCAGAGCTCCAGATTTCCATAGATCTGCATTTTCCTTTTCATCCTGTAGACATATTTTCATTATCTGCTAAAGGGACAGCACAATATTTTCTTCCAGCAACTCTCCAGTTACGCAATGCCTACTTTGGCATCTTTTCAGGGTCTTTCTAGGCCATCTCTTTGGCTAAATTACCTCATATTTTGTACACTGTTGTAACTGAATCTTCTCCACATAATAAAATGGCTCAGCTATTATGTCTATATCTGTGTTGATCATAAACTTACATGTACATTTTCTATGTTACAAATATTATGTTTGTGTATCAATGCATTATTCCATTTTTGGATATTACATTTTCAACTTAGTCCAGTAGATTAAGAAGGGGAGGAAAAACTTAGGAAGTATGTCAGAGGTGTATATAAACACCCTTATTTGAAGGGACAACCTATTCTGCTCTCAATAATTTGGGATCCCTCTTCCGCCCCTTGAAATGAAATAGTGCATATGCACAGTTCTATGAAAAATTGAAAAATTGAAATAATAATAATAATAATAATAATAAAATAAAGGGTGAAAAAAGAGAAAGGATTCCTTCATAGAGAGGTGAAGCAAGAAACTTCATCGGGGTACTGTCTAGGATCGCTAGAGGTGGAGCAATGTTTGTGTTCCTGAAGTGACTCTGTCGGGGTATTTTCCATGCCTACTAGCAGCAAAGGAACACCAAATATGAAAAATAAGAATCTGACACTTTATTTACATGTGCATTTATATACTCCTCATCCCCAATCGAAAAAACTTAGTTTGAATTGGCTTGGTTAGTGTGCCACCAATAAAGAGAATGGTAGGGACTACGTCTTTAACATAGACTACGTGAAGAAGCTATGCTAATCAATGAATTGAACAATACTTCCAAAATGGTTAGAGTGGTTTTGCAAGAGACAAGATTCATTCAGAGATATGGCATTCTACCTGTTGGGGTTCCCATGTTTTGGCAAGGTTGGTAATACCAAAAGATGAGACAACATCAAACCACTTTCAGACCCTAGGATCTAGCCCTCCTAGGTCCAGAGAGGGATCTCTCTATGATTGTCAAAGGTAAATGTCTTTAAGGCTCAAAGGTGAAGATATAGGCTAGTTATAAGGCTCGGAGTTTGTTTGTTTGATTGTGAGTTTGGTTGTTGGGAATCAGGAAGGAAGGGTTCAATACAAAACAAGGATGAGCAAAGAGGATTCTAGGAAAGGGAGAGATAAATCAGAGGACATCAAGACCATTGGGTAAATAGAGTCAGGAAAGGGTTTACTTGTTGTTCAACATGCAGGCTTTCAGTTGGGCTAGTAATATAAAGCATTGGATCCTAAAATGATTGGTGGAATGGAACAATAAGGAAGAAGGTGGAAGAAGGAGAGGATACCAATTTTTGTCTATAGATTAGGTCAGAGGTCATTTAACTCTAGACCTGCTTGGACATGCTCAAAGGCAACTCTCAAAGGAGGGAAAAAGAGCAACTTGAGGGAACTTAGAAAGGTTTAATTGAAGTGAAAAAGATCCTAGTGAGGCCAGAGACAAAGTCCTAATCTCCCAGTGTTATCAATTCATCCAATTAAATTCTAACAAGAACATCTAAGAAACAGATTCATCAATTCATACATCAGCTAGCAGGCAATGAAATCCACTACACTGGTTAAATAAACTGAAACTAATTCTTAGATAACACATTTAGTAGAAAACATTAAGGCAAGAAGAGCAGAAACATAGCGTGCCTAACAAGGGAAAATCCTATGCCAGATTTCTGATGCAAGCAAGAAGAAATGAAATGGAATGAAATAAAACACAGAGACAGAAAAACATCACCGCAGCTTTAGATCAGGATCCAAAGGAATGTGCTTGTCATATTAAGTGCAACACCAGTCAAGTACGACATTACTTACAGCTTGATATTCAGCCTGATCAATCTTCCTCGGCCCATCTTACAATCTTACACAGAGAACTTGTCTCAAGAGAAACAGCTTGAATTCTACTGATATCCAATCAACAACCTTTACAATAAGTTTCTTCATGAATTTTATAGCAGAAAGATGAGCCGAGGAGGTAGGTGGAAACTAAATGCAGCATTAACACTCAGAAGAGGAAGAGGGCCGAAGCCCATTCTATTTAAAACCTGTGCATTTATCTTTGGTACTCTCTGGAGGAAATAATGGTCTTCGTCAGGCTTCCATTTAATCCAGGTATGTCTCTGATGTACCCTGCCTGTAGTACTTTGTAGTACTTTTGGTGAATAAACAAAAAGGAAGGTAAATGGCTTTGAGGTCTGCCATGCTGCGTAACTAATGTTCTAGTGGCATAGGACTATTCCGTCAGGGTGGAAATCTTCTGAGGAACACGGTAAATAAGGGAACAATATGGGCGCTCGGTCCTTTAGAACAATCTGCTGATGTGGAACCTTGATAGTTTTGATTCCTGTGCGTTGGGCTTTCCGTGCGATCCACGATGTCTTTGACCTGGTATCTTGCCTTGAAATACTTGGTTTAAGGCTGAAAATCTTCTATCACAAGCCCTAAACACTCTGCTTTTCTCGTTGATACTCTTTATCACTTCCAGGTTAGCCTCTGACTGCGAAATCTATGCTTTAATGGCTCTGGAGAAGATTTACAGAATTTAAACTCTATTCCTTTAATGCAAGCCCTGTCATATGTCTTCTCAAACCTTTATTCCTAAACTCGGCTCTTGAACACAGTCCTTTTCTATTTCTCTGTGACTATACAGAGATTTTGAATCATGGCAGTTTTCCACCACTCGTACCCTGCAAAAACACGCCACTTAGTTATGAAATCCATGCATAAGGGGGGGAATGGCTATGGAGGACGGGTAGAATGATAGTGCGGCAATGGTAGAATGGTGTCTTTGGATAAAACAATGGTGAATAATGTGGTATTATGGTGTAAACCTCGACTAATAGGTTTTCGGTGAAGAAACGAGCGTGAACTATTCGATCATGGTCTGGTGACGAAGATCAACGGCGGAGATTAAACAGTGGGATGGTATATGAAAATGGGCGGAGTGAATATGAAACATTAAACTTTAGTGAAAAATATGAAATTTTGTGCATAGGTGATAATGCAAAGGAAATGAACGAAATGCAATGGAATGCGATGGAAATGATCATAAGAGGTGGGACCCGGCGTGGGTGGAGGGCGATTCTTTTAGGACCATCGGATCTTAGGAGGAGATCGACGGCTACGATTCAATCGAAGGGGAGAAACGGGAGGTTTGAAAATCCATTTGAATGATGGTACGATTGGTTCCTGGCCGTTGGATCTTGGCTTAAATGGACAGTCGAGATTGGATCGGTAGATCGCAATCGTAAAGGGTGGAAAGTGACAACAATTGAGAAATGTGATTGTGATTGGAGCAAGGCAGCGTTCATGCGATGGTCGTTGGATCTGGTGGAGGGATGGACAGCTCAGATTGGATCGGAAGGTCGCAATCGGAAGGAGCGGAAGGGGTGGCACAACGAAAGTTGCGATTTCGATTGGAGGGATGGGGGCGATCAAGCGATGGCCGTCGGATCGCGGATTAGTGGACGACTGGGATGGGATCAGTGGATCGCAATCGACGGATGCAGAGGAGGGGATGCGACGTGATTGCGATGGAGTGATTAGCGCTGAGCCGTCCGATCAATGGGGGGAATCAACGACGGAGATGTGGTCGGGGGATCGCAATCGGAGGGAGCAAAGGGGAGACGTGACGGAAGTTGCGATTGCGATTAGGGAGGGAGTGCGATTAGCGTCAGGCCGTCCAATCTCCATGGTAGATCAACGTTGGAGAACACAGCGAAGGACTTATGTGCCAAACCCAATCGCATCGGATTTTTTATGTTTAACAAATGAATGCGCCTATTTGGGAGTTGCGATTGCGACTAGCATCCAAGGCATTAAGCGCTTGGTCTTGGGCATAAGGCATATGGGGAAGTGGTTTGCGGGGCTGGCGAAAAAGGGGCTAAGCAATATTATAAAGTTAAAAAGTGGGTTTTTGGCCCATTTTAATGCATTTTAAGGGTTAGGAAGGGGAACGATAGAGGGAAAAAATGGGAATTTTTCCAAACAAAGGGTAAGGGTAGAATTTAAAGGTGAATTTGGGGAGATTTAAGAGGACTAAGGGGGGAATTTTTGGATGGAAAGGGGACTTTGAAAATAGGAAAAAAGGGGTAAAATAGAGAGTTCTGCAGAGGTACAAGGGGCAAATAGAGGCCTTTTTGGAGCCCAATTTTTATCATCAGTGAGGCTCATAAACTCAAGAACAGCAGAGGGAAACAGTCAAAGGAAGGGAACATAAAAGGCTTCAAGGATGATGTGTTTTAAAGGGAAATGCATTCCTTGAAGGCTCATAAAACAAACTAGCCTCTTGCTTGCTTGTCAAGGAATTTATGGGGGGCTAACACTACCATAGTGTTGTTGGTGTTGCAGCGGCTACAACTATAACACCCTCTTCCCACATCTACCCAAGTAACCGACAAACCGGGGTAAACATGCAACAAGAGGCTATCGATATGAGATTCAAGCTCCTAGATGACCTTGAGGAAGTGGAACTAACAAAAACTTGACAAACAGACCTTACACTGCATAAAGAACACCTCAAGGAGGTAACCCAACCTCCCATACCCCTGAACCCTGAAGGGGGACTGATTTTTTACCAATTTAAGCCTTAGTCGCGGACATGTAAGGGAAAGGGAGCGGCTATCAACCTATAGTTGTAGGCATGCGAAGTCAAGGTCGTAGCCAGGGCGCCAAAAAGTTAGTTATGTGTCTGCAACTCTGGGATTTATGCCACCTTTTAAGTCCCAGAGCCTAGGTGACTTCCGAGAACTTCATGAAACTTTAGGGGAGGATAAATAACATTAAAAAAAAGGTATGGAAGCAATCACATCATCAGGAAATCATCTGTACCCTTCCCAACCATGATAGGAATTTTTTTAAACATGTCACATACATTGCATCTATAGGTATAAACAACAGATTTAAACATGAGGGTCTCATAATTATCTGAGAATTTCTAAGAAACATTGCTCCATTAAATCATTAGATGCAATAAAATATTTTTGAAAAAATATCCATGGTGTATTCATTTACAGGTAAAAACATGGAGAGATCCATACATCATCACTAATAAATTACATGCTTATAATCATCATAATAAAAGCATAAATATAATAGATATAACAACAATATAATACGCACAATAATCAATACAATTATACATCAATTAGCAAATGAATTAATTTCTCATTATTGAAAGCAAGAACCAACTGGGGATGGGAGTACCACGTTCCACCTGACCATAGATTGGTTGAGCAAAATCTCTCTTCAGCCAATCACCCCTATGCCATATTCCAAGCATAAATGTGGGACTCATAACCAATCGAAAAGGAACCAAACAAGCATGAATTCAACCAGAGTTATACACCTACACTATGAGGAATTTGAATGCATCATAGTCTCTCAGGCTTTACCATAATCCACATTTAGATCTAGGGGTCACTAGGCCCTACATCAAGATCTTCTCTCCAAGATTTTCTGTGCATCCCATCCCGAGACTACTAGGCCCAACGAAGAGAAATCCACCTCTTGGATTTACTATTTATCCTTCCATTCACTGGCAAGTATTCTGAGGCCCATCGAGGCCCACAATCTGGCTTTACCACAAACCAAATTCCAAGCAAATTTGAAGTGTACAAGAGTGAGAGAGAGAGAGAGAGAGAGAGAATAATGAGATAGCTCCAAAAAGTGCACCGACAAAAGGTAGAAAAAAATTTCCCACTGATCCTTAAAAGTCTTTTTATGGAAGAGGCCTCTATTTTGTTCATTTTCCATTATTTTCCTTCATTTTCCTCCTCACATGCAACATGTGACCTTTCATCTCCCTTTTCTCCTAATTGTTGGGAAAAATACTGAGAGGGGGGGGGGGGTGCGTGAAGCAGTATTTATAGCTCACTGTAAACTTTTAGTTTTTATTTACTGATTTCTATACGTGACTTTAATGAAACCAACTACAGTATACACGCGGTTATCTTTAAGAAAATTTGCATATGTCCAGAGATCGTATTATGCAGATAATTCTTTACTTAGATCAGTGCATAATTCATTCATCAGATGTTTAGTAAGCAGTAATAATGTGTAGTAAGAACAGAATAAATCATCACACAGAAGAAACACACACGAACACTAGGTTTAAGGTGGAAACCCAATTCAGGAGAAAACCACCGTTGTTATCATCTTTGTATTCAATATTTATTATAAAGAAAATTGCTTACAATATTGTACTGGCGCAGACTCGTACCAGCATGTAGGAACCCACCTACAGAAGGCTGCAACCTTCTCTCATTCTCCAGCCTCTACCGGAAGGGAGCTACAACCCCCTGATCTTGATTACCAGCCACTACTAGAAGGGAGATACTACCCCCTGATCTCGTTTACCAGCCACTAATAGAAGGGAGCTACTACCCCCTGATCTCATTTACAAGCAACCACTAGAAGGGAGCTACAACCCCCTCACTGAAGGCTTCGACCCTCAGCACCACGGTGGACCATGTTTCATCAATTTTCACACTGGATCCAACATCTTCCACACAACACAACTTGTAGGCCTCTTTTCATCATATTTTCAGACTAGACCCTGTTACACTAAAATTTATCACCATGACATTTTAGTACTCCCTTAGAAGTCTACAATATCAAAGTTCCTAAATGCAAGCCTTTAAATTAAGAGAAAAGCTCATAAAAGTCTTAAAACTCTTGTACTGCACTTTCTCTTAGCATTGCCTGCAGTGCTGCACTTTATGGCTATAAATCATGCGTAGCCAAACGCACTTTCTGTTTATTAAAAGTGTGGACCCCTGTGAAAGATAATAAAAGGCACAAGTAAAATCTAGAAGCTCAGTTTAAGTCATTTTTGGAAGCTTCTAGAAACATTCCTGCGGTGGAAAGTCCGCTCTTTTCAAGTTCATGCATCCCATCCTTTAAGGAGCTAACCCCTTGATGAAAGAAACTAATCCCTTTGAAGGAGGATTATATCCCTTCTTGTATGGAGATGTAACTTCCTCTCTTTCACTATAAAAATATGCATAGAGCAGCCTCAAAGGGGTTTTTATTGCCTAAATCTACCTCAGGCTGAAAGAAGGCAGAGTTCAGGGTAACATCAAACCACGCTCAGTCTGGTAGCTAGCCCTACCAGAACAGGAGAGGGCTCTCTCCGGGTCAATCTCAGAAAAAATAATCAATAGGGCTTGAGATGACTTGAAATAAAGGCTAATTTTAGGCTAGGTATATAGGTGAAAGGATTTGATTTTGATTTTGGGGGTTTTTGTTGGATCAAAGGGAAAGGCAGTTTTGGGTGCGGGGATGAGGCCTAGTTTTTGCAGAGTTTTGATTGGGGCAAGGAAGGAAATTGTTTTGATGCTTTAGATTGAATGAATGGATGGTTCAGACCGGTGAGGATATGAATAGGGAAATATTCTTTCAAGAATCCTCTTCAAACAGATGAAAACATGGAAAATTAAACAAAACTGAAGGCAGAGCAAAGCAAGCTAATGAATTCCACCTTTATCGCGCATTTGTTTAATTTAAGAAGAAAGGAGAAGAGAAATGATACACATGAACATAAGTGAACTTAAAATTACATAGAGAAAAACACCATCAAAACACAGAGCCACATGGATCCCAAAGAGTGCTGCAAACCATGGTATATTCCTTTGCCAAAATTGCAGAGATGAAATGTACAATGAAGTGCCAAGCAATCCCAAGTGTCCAACCCTAAAAATGACTGAAGAACTACATGATATAGACAAGCCTAACTCATTCCCATGCCTCTATGGGTTGAGCTCATCATTATAGGAGCTATTTCAACCATATCTAAACTAAGAACTGAAAAATAGGCAATGAAACAACTTGCCTCTATATGGTAGGAAACTTATTCATTCACTTACATTTCATTTTTTGGTGAATGAATCTACTAAGATGAGTAAAAATGTGCCAAAATTACATCATGGTCATGAAATTACATCAAGGTACATCAAGAGTTACATGAAAAAGTCAAACTAGCCAAAACTAGGCGAAATTCTGAGCTGCTGAGTGAAAAATAGGCCAAATTTCTCTATGCGTCGCGCCTGAAATCTCTATGCGTAGCACAAGTTTGAGGCTGATTTTGAGGGCGTTCCTGAAGTCCAAATTGAGTGCAGGATAGCTCGTTGGAAATCCCTTCCTATCTAATTTCCAACCCAAGTGGAATTTTTGAATTTGGCTTCCATTTGCCCCTCCAAAAATCCAATCTCCCAACACTACTTCCTGTGTGTGAAAAAGGTGGCAGAAAGGCCATTTTTAGGGTGTTTTTTACCCTTTAGGCAACACAGAACTTGATGAAATACTTAGGTAATCCATAGGCATGCATAAATTTTGATGAAAAATCTAGAAATGCAAAGTTTTCCTCCTGAAGGGCTGCCAATTATAAGTGCGCGCCAAGTGGCGCTACGCGTCGGGTAGGAAAATCTGTGTTTAGGCCAAAAAATTCAATATTGACAAAATTTTTCCCAAATTTCTTGAAATTTAGGCTGAAGGTCCCTCATCAAGCACTATGCTGGGCCAAAGAATCTTTGGCCAAAATTTGGAGTCTATCATGCCTTTTGCGACGCTTTAGTGCCCTCCTGGTGCATGCAGTTCAAATGGGGAGTCACCGTTCTGTTCGTTGGGTATTCTATTTCCGTGAGAATTCCTTATAAGGGTCTGTATTAATTTTGTATGAGAGAGAATGATAAATTTCCAGGTCTTTTGTTTACCAAATATATTTCAAATGGGAAGCAATATGGAGAATGGGGAAGATGGCTATAATCAAGTGAAATGGGAAATGGGAATGATAGGAAATGAAATGAATTTAGGGATAGGGAGATAGGCTTAGGAATGAATGTAGTGATGAGATAATAGTGAGGGGGAGTAACAAAAAGGTGGGGAATGGAGTATTTGGCACCACAATAAATTTTAAAACTTCAGCTTCAAAACCCTAAGGAAGCAATTTTCAACAAAATGATAGGGTTTAGTTTTGTACACAAATTTTCATAACCAATCTCATAATCAACACCAAGCACGAGTTATGAGAAATAGAGGAGTGGCTTTGAATTGCTTGAGCATGGAGCAACTGAATAAATTTTATGTTTGGAGAAGAATGGAAAAATTTTGATGTTTCGGCCCAATGCATTCATAAAATAGCCCACTCTAATGCGTTTATTACCATCGCCTGTGTCGCGCCGCCCAATGCGCCGCGCTCTGCAACTTCACCACAATTCTACCTCCAAGCTTCTTCCTTCACTCCTAAAACCTCTTCTCTTGCTCACTGCTGTCTCTTGGCACACAAATGAAGTTTATTTGAAAATATCTTATATGCCAAGGATTTATTCATTTGAAAAATCCATTTTATAATGTTCTAAACTTTGACATTTCACTTTAAAACTCTGGTTTTGTTTCCTTTGTGATTTTGGACTGAATGATGAGATTTTGCACACTAAACCGCCATAAATTCCGAGAAAAACTCTTCACTTGCAATGGAAAAAACTCTTAACTTACTTGCACGCCATATATTTGAGCACATTTGGAAAATTTGGAGAACTTTATGGTGAAGTTGGACTTGCAGCTCTATGCGCCGCACCACAAACCCAATGCGTAGCACCTTTTTGCAGGAGGCTTTTGGAGGCCTTCCTGGTGTCCAAATTGGGCATAGGATAGCGTTTTGGAAATATTATTGAGTCTACTTTCCAACCCAACTGGAATTTTTCAATTTGGAGTTCATTTACCCTGTCAAAAATCAAATCTCCCAAGACTGGTCAAAATGTGAAAAATGAGGTTGCCTCAAGGCAGAGTGCTGTTGCAGTAAATTTTTGAAGGTCTTTCGCAACTCCAAATTGAGCTCATGATAGCGCATTGGAAAGATATTGGTGTCTAGTTATCATTTGATGCATCAAGCAAGTCATTTGGCCGACCAAGCCAGGAGAAATCCTGATTTTCCCAAGGTCACTTCAGAGGTGCATCAATTCTCCTGAGGCAACTGTATTTTTGACATTTCTCTAAAACCATGACACCTGTGTAAAAATGGAAGGAGGTTTTTCTTCCTTGGACTGTTTTGGACAAAAACCTCTCTCAATTTTCCCAAATTCATGTTTTATTTCTCAGGAAAATCATTGGAGTAAAACCTATCCCGATGTGTGGAACAAGGGATTTATCGAAATGAAGCAAAATGAAGGGGATAAGGGGCTTCTAAATTCTTGAGAAAATTTTTGGAAGTAGGGAGGGATGTTAGGAAGTAGGGGAAAGTGAAATTTTAGAGATTGAGTGAAGGGAAGGGGTCCAAAAGGGCAAAACACGGGCCTAGCCTAGAAAATTGCCAAGTTGTAGCAAGAAACTAGGGTTTGTGCAAAAATGAGGAATTTGGGGGATATCAGTGATGGGAAGTGTTTAATAAGGTAAATTAAGGATAGGGGAAGGTGTATGAACATCAGGATACAATTTTGGCTGATGATTTGACCATCCAAGAGAAATTACCTCCAAAACCCTAGGAGAGGGAAATGAACCTTACCTAGGCACAACTGAAGCACGAACAAGGTGTAAAATGACCCATTGGAACCTGACATGATGATGAAAAACCTCTGATTGATAGTACATTCAGCTGAATGGTGACATGGACCGACATTTGGACAACTTTGACATGAGTAAAAGAAAACCCTAGACCTAATACCTAGTGACCAAATTTTACTTGAAGACTCACTGAAATGACAAAATTTGACCTTGACACCTTAAAATCACCTTGTAAGAGCGTGTTTGATCACTGGAGGAAGGCTGCAAAGACTGAAACTAACATTGGCTCCAATGGGGATGGTAGCTCCTTGGAGGTGCCAAGAACTACATATCTTTGGAAAGCAGACAATGCCTTCATTCATTGGGAAATGGAGTCAAAACTCAAGTTGAAATGCATGACTGAAAATTGATGACTTGACGACACAAACTGAATCTCACTCAACTAAAAATTGACTCGATACTTAAACACAATCGACAAACTGGAAAATATGCTCAAAATGGAGCTTATTCATCAAAACCTACTCTAACAGTTTCATTCATCACCTGATCAAGTGAAATGAAATAACCAATGCAACCAGGTAAGGATTCTGGCTGCTATTTGAATTCTCCACAAGTGCTTGCTTATGAACAACAAGAGAGAACTACTGAAAGGAAACTCCCATGAAAACTTGTGAACAGATCCGTTGAATACTATGGATTCTCTATCCGCCTCCAAAAACACTGCATAAGGATCTCAAAATCCATGCACACTGGGAATTAGCTCATCCAATGGATTACTTTTCTTCTCCTCATACCATGAATGCAAATTTTTTTTTGAGCTTTGTGATGAGACTCCTGCTAAAAATGACAAAGAGATCGGCTGCCGGATCAAGTTTGTATCAGTACACGTTTCAAGCTTACATATAGTCAATGGAGAAATACTTTGACTGCAAACATCATCCAACACATCAGCTATTGGATTGTGAAAAACATGAAAATACTGCTGCAACCCATTTTCTATTGTTTCTGATGAGATTACATGATTTTCTACAAGCTGCTCATTTGAAGATTTACTATGCAATTTACCCTTCAAAAACTGAAATGATTCAAAACAAAATGGTACGGAATCATCTTGTATCATTTGATCATATGTGCCAGCTTCCGAGTCTTCATCTGCAACTTGACAATCAATGGCATTCAAGGGCTGCAAATCTAGATATGAGAAGTCTTGAACAAGGTTTTCTTTGCCCTCAAGATGGTCCAGATCAAGACTTGTTGACAGTTGATTTCTGATTGCATGGGAGTGGTCTCTGATGAACTGAAACGAATCAAAACAAAAAGGCAAAGATCCTTCACTTACTTCAAAATTTGTTGCACTTTCCTCATCACTGTCATAGCTGATATGTATCGGTTGATCACTGTACTCGAGCTGCTAAAAGTGAACTTCCTCCTTCCACAAAATAGCTGTTGATTTGTCTGCAAGATTAGCTTCTGTTTGGAGAACATAATCATCATCATACTGATCAAACTGAGGCAAATCATCAGTATAAAACACATCATCAATCATACATGTAATATCAACAGATCTCTCTTCTCCAAGATTATCTACAAAACAATCATTATCAGATCTATGACAACTAGGACAAGAAACAAAATGTTTTGGATCAGCAACTTGTTCTTCTTCAATCATCGAGCCATGGGCTTGAACATTATATTCATTCCTTGTAATGATCCTCTGCATCATCTCTTCCACTGCACTTACCAAAATGTCAAGCTTTACATCTAGAGATGTCTGATTTCTCCAGATCTATGTTTTTCATCTCTTCTTCCTTCAACCTTGCCCTTCGGATCAGCAAATGAGCCTCTACATCTACTGCACTGTTCTGCATCTCTTCAAGTGTTGCAATATTCCTTTCTCTCAATTGAAACTCCATTTCCGGATCAAAGGCACCCAGATAGTGCAAGAGAGCAGATCTAGGAGGAGGTCTTATATCAACTAGCATCGAATAATAAACTTGGTTAAATCTGGCAGAAAAATTTTGTACTGTCTCCCCTGGCAGTCTTTTCAGCTGGTTATACTCTTCTATAATCAAGAAAAGGTTATGTCTGATCACCCACCTGTCGAGGAAAACTTTGACGAACTGCTGGAAATCTGAGATGCTCGCATCAGGCAGGGTTTTGAACCAACTCTTGACTTTGCCTTGCAAAGAAAGAGAAAAAAGCATAATACTTACATCCTCTTCATCAACTTCAAAAAGGTCAAGAAAAGACTCAAAATTTAGAACATGTCTCTCAGCAGTGATATTGTCACATTCACCATCAAACCTTGGTAGATATAGGTCATGATTTTTAGGGAAAGTATGGGATATAGGAGGTAAAATCAGAGGCTTGTATCGATCTGGAATTTTACAAGGTATAGGGGTATGTACAGAAGGTATAGAATCAGTTGTGGTCTTTTGAGGCTCATCATTTTGAAGATGTTCATCACAAGATTCGGAAGAAAGGTCTTGATCAAGCTCAAAAGCATGCAAATCTTTGGTATCCAGAATCTTCAAAGGGAAGGAATCAAATGCAGGCCGAGGATCTTTTCTCAAATACAATATACTTTGCAAAGCCTTCTTGATATTCTCGGGAAAAGAGAAGAAATAATTTATGACAAAGAACAAAATGTCTTGGATGAAATTCCAACTTGAATACCTGATCTTTCCATATTGTCCTTTCATGTCTCTGCTGATCAGGTTCATCCTCCAGTGGAGTCCTTGAATCTGATCTCGAAACTAATTTAGAGTCGCCAGGTGAATGATTTCAGCCTTCCGATGTCTGATCGTTGTCCACCATCAAAAATCAAATCTGAACTTGATTACATTTTACTGAGGAAACCAGATGTTCAGTTCATAAACTAGACCGGAGATTGACTGAAGCAGCATTCATCTACTTTCACTAATGCAAAGCAAGAGCGTTTCGAAGGCTACTTGGCTAACTTCAAGCTCCGTCTGTAGTTTATAAAGCAAACAAAAAACTTTTCTTCCCCAGTATGGTCGCCACTATGTTATTTACTAAATCTACCTTAGGCTGAAAGAAGGCAGAGTTCAGGGTAACATCAAACCACGCTCAGTCTGGTAGCTAGCCCTACCAAAACAGGAGAGAGCTCTCTCCAGGTCAATCTCAGCAAAAATAATCAATAGGGCTTGAGATGAATTGAAATAAAGGCTAATTTAGGCTAGGTATATAGGTGAAAGGATTTTATTTTCATTTTAAGGGTTTTTGTTGGATCAAAGGGAAAGGTAGTTTTGGGTGCGGGGATGAGGCCTAGTTTTTGCAGAGTTCTGATTGGGGAAAGGAAGGCAATTATTTTGATGCTTTAGTTTGAATAAATGGATGGTTCAGACCGGTGAGGAGCTGAAGAAGGCAAGAGGCTTTCAATAATCCTCTTCAAACAGATGAAAACATGGAAAATTAAACAAAACTGAAGGCAGAGCAAAGCAAGCTAATGAATTCCACCTTTATCACTCATTTGTTTAATTTAAGAAGAAAGGAGAATAGAAATGATACACATGAACATCAGTGAACTTAAAATTACATAGAGAAAAACACCATCAAAACACAGAAACACATGGATCCCAAAGAGTGTTGCAAACCCTGGTCTATTCCTTTGCCAAAATTGCAGAGATGAAATGTACAATGAAGTGCCAAGCAATCCCAAGTGTCCAACCCTGAAAATGACTGAATAAATACATGATATAGACAATCCTAACTCATTCCCATGCCTCTATGGGTCGAGCTCATCAGTCTAGGATTTTTTTCAACCATATCTAAACTAAGAACTGAAAAATAGGCAATGAAACAACTTGCCTCTATATGGTAGGAAACCTATTCATTCACTTACATTTCACTTTTTGCTGAATGAATCTACTAATATGAGTAAAAATGTGCCAAAATTACATCATGGTCATGAAATTACATCAAGGTAAATCAAGAGTTACATGAAAAAGTCAAACTAGCCAAAACTAGGTGAAATTCTGAGCTGCTGAGTGAAAAATAGGCCAAATTTCCCTATGCGCCGCGCCTGAAATATCTATGCGTAGCACAAGTTTGAGGCTGATTTTGAGGGCCTTCCCAAAGTCCAAATTGAGTACAGGATAGCTCGTTGGAAAGCCCTACCTGTCTACTTTCCGACCCAAGTGGAATTTCTGGATTTGGTTTCCATTTTCCCCTCCAAAAGTCAAATCTCCCAACACTTCTTCCTGTGTGTGAAAAAAGTGGCAGAAAGGCCATTTTTAGGGTGTTTTTGGCCCTTTAGGCAACCCAGAACTTGATGAAATCCTTAGGTAATCCATAGGCATGCATAAATTTTGATGAAAAATCCAGAAATGCAAATTTTTCCACCTGAAGAGCTGCCAATTATAAACGCGCACCAAGTGGCGCTACGCGTCGGGCAGGAAAATCTGTGTTAAGGCCAAAAAATTCAAAATTGACAAAAAGTTTCCCAAATTTCTTGAAATTTGGGCTGAAGGTCCATCATCAATAATTATTTTGGGCCAAAGAAGCTTCGGCCAAAATTTGGATTCTATCATGCCTTTTGTGACGCTTTAATGCCTTCTTGGTGCATGCAATTCAGTTGTAGAGTCACTGTCTTGGTCATAAGAAGTATTCATCTCCATGAGAATTTGCAAGGTATGTGTTGTCTTGTATGATAATGAGAAATTTGGTGTCTTTGTTTTATTGCCAAATATATGTCAAATGGGAGGGAATATGGAGGAATGGGAAGTGATGGGCTATAATCAAGTGAAATGGGAAATGGGAATGGGAAATGAAATGACTTTAGGGATAGGGAGATAGGCTTAGGAATGACTGTAGTGATGAGATAATAGTGAGGGGGAGTAACAACAAGGTGGGGAATGGAGTATTAGGCACCACAATCAATTTTAAAACTTCAGCTTCAAAACCCTAAGGAAGCAATTTTCAACAAAATGATAGGGTTTAGTTTTGTACACAAATTTTCATAACCAATCTCATAATCAACACCAAGCACGAGTTATGAGAAATAGAGGAGTGGCTTTGAATTGCTTGAGCATGGAGCAACCGAGCAAATTTTATGTTTGGAGAAGAATGGAAAAATTTTGATGCTTCGGCCCAATGCGTCGCGCACTCAACTTTGCCCAGTTTTACCTCCAAGCTTCTTCCTTCACTCCTCACACCTCTTCTCTTGCTCATTGTTGTCTCTTGGCACACAAATGAAGTTTAAATTTGAAAATATCTTATATGCCAAGGATTTAAATTTCTCATTTGAAAAATCCACCTTATAATGTTGTAAACTTTGACATTTCACTTTACAAACTCTGTTTTGTTTCCTTTGTGCTTTTGGACTGAATGATAAGCTTTCGCACACTAAACCACCATAAATTCTGAAAAAAACTCTTCACTTGCAATGGAAAAAAATATTAACTTACTTGCACACCACATATTTTAGCACATTTAGAAAAATTGGAGAAGTTTATGGTGAAGTTGGACTTGCAGCTCTATGCGCCGTGCCACAAACCCAATGCGTAGCGCCTTTTTGCAGGAGGCTTTTGGAGGCCTTCTCGGTGTCCAAATTGGGCGCGGGATATCTCGTTGGAAATATCATTGAGTCTAATTTCCAACCCAATGGGAATTTTTCTATTTGGAGTTAATTTACCCTATCAAATATCAAATATCCCAAGACTGGTCAAAATGTGAAAAATGAGGCTGCCTCAAGGCAGAGTGCTGTTGCAGTGAATTTTTGAAGGTCTTCCTCAACTCCAAATTGAGCTCATGATATCTCATTGGAAAGATATTTGTGTCTAGTTATCAGCTAACTCATCAAGTAAGTCATTCGGCTAACCAAGCTAGGATAAATCCTGATTTTCCCAAGGTCACTTCAGAGGTGCATCAATTCTCCTGAGGCAACTGTATTTTTGACATTTCTCTAAAACCATGACACCTGTGTAAAAATGGAAGGACATTTTTCTTCCTTGGACTATTTTGGAAAAAAAACCTCTCTCAGTTTTCCCAAATTCATGTTTTATTTCTCAGGAACATCATTGGAGTAAAACCTATCCCGATGTGTGGAACAAGAGATTTGTCGAAATGAAGCGAAATGAAGGGGATAAGGGGCTTCTAAATTCTTGAGAAAATTTTTGGAAGTAGGGAGGGATGTTAGGAAGTAGGGGAAAGTGGAATTTCAGATATTGAGTGAAGGGAAGGGATCAAAAAGGGCAAAACACGGGCCTAGCCTAGAAAATTGCCAAGTTGTAGCAAGAAAGTAGGGTTTGTGCAAAAATGAGGAATTTGGGGGATATCAGTGATGGGAAGTGTTTAATAAGG
The DNA here is from genome assembly GCA_034641835.2 of Pinus albicaulis. Classification (NCBI taxonomy): domain Eukaryota; kingdom Viridiplantae; phylum Streptophyta; class Pinopsida; order Pinales; family Pinaceae; genus Pinus; species Pinus albicaulis. The sequence continues at coordinate 110,524,278 of CM076583.1, forward strand.
TAAATTAAGGATAGGGGAAGGTGTATGAACATTAGGATACAAGTTTTGCTGATTATTTGACCATCCAAGAGAAATTACCTCCAAAACCCTAGGAGAGGGAAATGAACCTTACCTAGGCACAACTGAAGCATGAACAAGGTGTAAAATGACCCATTGGAACCTGAAATGATGATGAAAACCCTCTGATTGATAGTAAATTCAGCTGAATGGTGACATGGACTGACATTTGGACAACTTTGACTGGAGTAAAAGCAAACCCTAGACCTAATACCTAGTGACCAAATTTTACTTGAAGACTCACTGAAATGACAAAATTTGACCTTGATACCTTAAAATCACCTTGTAAGAGCGTGTTTGATCACTGGAGGAAGGCTGCAAAGACTGAAACTAACAGGGATTACAATTGATGAATTGAATTTTTGGTATTATTGGAGTCGAAGTGCTGTTGAAACTCAAACCCTTTTAGCTGAGATTTTATGTGGGAAAGATTACATACCTGTATGTATCTCGATTGGAAGAGTGCAAGGCTTGTCAGAGTAAAGGAAACGCCTATTCCGGACCCCAGGAAGGCCTGTATGACATCAAGGCGAACACGGTTGTAAGGCTCTTATTATTTAATTTAATACAAATAAGTCCACTTTTCTCAATAACTTGTCAATTGATTGGTTTATTTTATGGATTCCTTGATCACCATAATAGATATGATTTATGAATATATGCTATGCAGGTGCTATTTGATGTTTGCTTGTTTGTGATTGCAGATCTTCGAAGGCAACTCTTTCGGGTGATTGAAGTATTACTACTACAAACAAGTGTTGGATCAAAGGTAGGATCATTAAGCCTTTATAGCATTTAATTATGAATCGCGATATATCTAGAGAAAGATAGATTTAATTGTCCATTTGTTGATAGCTGTCCATAGGACACTTGGGAGGTCTGTCTTGTTCGCAAGAACAACTTATCCGTCCAAAAAAATGGCGACTCCGCCGGGGAATAAATATTGAACTTTGATTTCTTTTATTTTTGACTTGTGAATTTATTTTTTCTGATTTTGGTTGATTTATACTGGCTTGGGTAGTTTATCCCTGTAAAATCCTTGAGAAATGCTTGAGAATTTTTTGTTTTTTTCTCTAGTTTTCTTGTGTCCGCTCTTTTCTTTTAGAGACAGTGCAGGCAGTTCCACACTTTTCCTGTACCCACAGTGCGGGACCGCATTGGTTTGCACTGAATCCTGTGGACCCTATCAAAAATTTTGAAAAATATTAAAATCCTCTTTTCTGGATTAGTTTGTTAGATTCTCAGTGGATACCCAGACCTGTATCTTTTGTTAGAAAGCCTTGGTTAAGAGTTTATTTCAGCATTTTTAGTTTTGAATGATTTTCTGAAAGATCTGCATGGTATAATGATTTTTGTTTTTTCTTATATCCCGCTCAAAGATTAGAAACTCCGGTATACCTTTAGATCACTGATATTTCCTTGTTTTCTTGTTGAGTCTGACATTATAGCAGAAATTGTTTTATGAGATTTAGATCCCATTTTTCTCATTTGCAAATCTTTAAAAAACTTTTGTTTATAAGTTTGAAATTTCACTTAAAAAACCAAAATCGGATGTTTTTTTAGTTCTTGCTGATCCAAGCAAAGAATTTCTTAGTTAGATAACAAGCTGAGTAAGACATCCTCAAAATATTTTAAGTTTTAATTCAGATTTAGTCTTAGAATTTTTAGATCTCAAAATAGTGTTTTTAGCTTTGAGTGTTATTTCTAGAAATTGTAGTGTCTTTTGAAGAAAAAATTGGTTTGTAGTTTCAATCTTGAATAAAAGGGATTTCTTGTTGAGCAATAGATCATTTTGAGTTCTCATTGAAATTAGATTTCTTTTCATTTATTCTTGTTTGAAGGAAAGATTTGTTTTTTAAAAGATTGCATTTCTCAACTCTTCCTTTAGATAGAATTCATTGAAAAAAAACAGATTGTTTCTCATAATAGATGCATTTTTTAGTATGATTTGAGTCGGGTCACTACATATTATCAGTTTCACTTTCGCACCTATTGTCCTAAGAAACAGCTTTTTAAAATCAACGCTTAAATTAAAATAAATCTAGTAATTTTTATATTTCTAGGGCTCTTTTCACCAATATAGCTTAGGCTAGTGTCTTGGAGTAGGGAGTAATTAACTCTCCAAGACAATTAAAACAAACAATTAGTTGATCTTGCGGTAGGAAAAAATCCAATAGTCGCTTGTATGCTTTAGGAAGCTCCTCTTAAAGGAGTCAAGCATGAGGTCATATCTGAACCAGTGGGATAATCAATTCTATCTCATTGGGAATGATAGAAGATATGCGCGTATTAAGACCGGTAAACCTCAGATAGACCATTGTCGAGGAGCCTGAGGTCACTTGTCGGTATACCTTGGATTATGTCAAGGAGCCTTCAAGGGGATTGAGCTTTATTACTCTGCCTTTGCGCGTATGTCGGACCGTAGACTGTTCCCCCAGGTATATTAGTTCCTGTTGGTAACCATAGTGACCATCATCTTATGGTTTTTTCCTAATGTGATGGTGGAGGAAATATCCCATTGTACCTAGAGCAGACGTCGACTAGACTCGCTTGCACTCTCTGGAGGGTTATCTTCACTCGAGATGGTTTAAGTGGAGAAACTTGCACCGGTCTGTTTCATTAAGTAGGTTTTCAGGGTAACTTTTCCAACCGCCCTTTCTACATTAAATACTATGATGTTGGATTTCATCACCAACTAGTGTTTTTAGTGTGGGAAGTTATTGTTTGTGTGTGGTTTGATCTCCTAGATTTTTAGGCGTGTGATTCATTTGTTTGTTTCCTTAGTGACTCTAGGAGTTTTCATTGAAATTTTATTTGATTGCGTGTGATTAATAATTTTTAATTATGGCTAAATTACCAAGACAATCGCGTAGACTTCAGGGGAAGCCCCTAAGTATACACCAAGCCAACTTGAAGGGATGCGAGCTCTAGTATCACCTAGTGACAATAGAATTAAATCAATAGAAGCAGGAGAATAATCTATAGTTATTCATCCTGATTATCAATTACAAACAACATAAAATATTCAAGAGCCAATTTCAGTTTCCGAAGTTACGGGTAGTATTTCTCCTTCCAGTGAATTAGCTGAAGAACCTGAAATTTCTTAGCCTGACATTGAACCTGCTGTATTGGAACCATCTTCAGGATTTGTTACTCCAAATTCTAGTGATCCTAATTCACCTAGGGTAAGACATATCGTTACTGAAAATCTTCCTTCTGACCTCATATCTATTGAAGAACTTGTTGGTCCAGACGAAGACGTAACTCTTCCTGAAACCCAACAGACTTTGAATCTTAGGGAGCGTGAATCAATATTCTACAGTCCTTTTAGAAGTGACGCTTGGTATTTATCATTGACATATTTTTTAGAAAACCCAGGTCTTATTTTTTCAACAACCCAACTTTCTTTTCATCCTACACTAAGAGGTTATTATCCTTCATCAATTATGTCAGGTGAGTCATCTATGTTTTCCCAATCACCGGAAACATTTTTATACGATGGTCCTTCTGTTTCTTCGGGGTACCAGTCTGTTACACTGAAAATTGCCATCCTGACATTCTATTATGTGTATGGGCTCATTATTACTCATACTTTCCCCCTTTGCAAGTCTAACATATCAGTTCCTCATGTCAAGCCTTGAAAATCAGAGAAAAGTTCCTAAAAATCTCCTAAACTTTGGTGTCGCACTTTCTCTCTATCTTTCCTGCGGTCCCGCACCTAATGTTCAAGTCTCATGCGTACCTGAATGCACTTTCTCTATGTTATAAGTGCGGACCCCTGTAAATATCAAAAAGGCGCATGTAAACTCCAAAAAGCATAATTAAAGTAAATTCTAGAAGCCTCTAGAAAGAATCTTGCGGTGGCAGAACCGCTCTTTTGAGGTGCATGTATCCCTTACCTTCTAGATCTAACCCCTTGATGTGAGGAGCTTATCCCTTTGAAGGAGGATTCTATCCCTTCATAGTTGGAACAGAAAACCTCCTCTTTTCCACTATAAAAAGAGGCATTGGGTAGCCTCAAGGGGAGTTGAAGCTTGAGAATATTTGAGGTTAAGTGCTGTTGAGATTCAGACTCAGTTAACTAAGACTTTTGTGAGGAGAGATTACATACCTCTATTCGTCTTGGTTGGAGGAGTGCAGAGCTTATCAAAGTAGAGGATAATCCTGCTTCGGACCCCGGGAAGGCCTGTGCAACATCAAGGCTCAGGTTGTAAGGTTTTCTTTCTTTTGAAATTAATACAAATATACTCATTTTTCTTAATAAGCTGTCATTTAATGGTTTATTTCATAGATTCCTTGATCACTACGATAATCATGGTTTATGATGATGTCTACATAGGTGCTATTTAATATTTTTCTTGTTTTTGACTGCATGTCTACGAAGATAACTCCTTCAAGTGCACGAGGGACAACAACAACTTCAAACAAGCGCTCGACATATGATAAGTCTTTTACACCTCTATAGAGATTTTTGTAAATCATATATGCTTAGAGAAAGATTAGTTTATTTGGTTCTTTATTGCTAGAGACTTTTAGTACTAGGGAGATCGGTTTTGTCCGCAAGACGAATTAATCCACACAACAAATTTGTGACTCCGCTGGGGAAAGAAATTGTTGTTTTTTGTTCTCTTTCTATTTTGATTTGAGGAAACGTTTTTATTGGTTTTTGATTGATATATATTTTCCTGGGTGGCTTAGGTTTTCTCTGTTTTTGAAAATTTTGAAATCTTTTATGTTTTTCTCTAGTTTTTCTGGGGACCGCACTCTGTCTTATTTGCACAATGCGGGCAGTTTCGCACTTTCCTTAAGTAAAAAGTGCGGGACCACACCTATTACTTCTGGAAGCCTGTGGACCCTGTTAAAATTTTGAAAAACTCCAAATTTCTTTCTTCAGTTTATCTTTATTTTGATTTAGATTTTTTGGTTTCTGCCCAGATTGATGATTGTTTCTATCAAAAGCCTTTTGTGAATGAATCTCAGCAGTATTGGTGTTTGATGATTTTCTAGAAGTTTTGCGTTTTGGATTGCTTTTCACTTGGTCTTTGTAGTGATTCGAAGCATTGGTAGTTTAAAGTACCTCAGATTACATTGGTATTTTTGTCTTTTTGTTGAATCTGACCTGATTGTGAAATCATCCTTTATTGAGAATTAGAGCTACTTATTTCTTTGCAAATCTTCGAAAAAACTTTGTTATAGGTTTTTGAATTTCATTTTTTTATAATAAAAAAACATATTTGAGTGTTTTTGATCTGTTTGTTATTTTTAACGAATAGATCCTTAGTTTGCTGAACAACTAAGTAAAACGTTCTTCAAAAAATCTTAAAGCTTTTATTCAAGTAGATTGTTAAAGTTTGTAGATCTCAAAATTAGTTTTGTAGTTTTGAGTGCTTTTAAAAATTTGTAGATTTCTTTTGAAGGAAACTTGTTTTTGTAGCTTCAAATTTTTGAAAGCAAAAGGATTTTGTTGTGAGCTTTGCTAATTTGTCTCATTTTGAGTTATTGTTGAAAAGACAAAAATATTTTCTTCCAATTATTCTTTATGTTCAAAGAAGGAATTGTTTATTAAAAGAATTCCACTCTCCAACTCTTTCTTTAGCTAGAATTTCATTGAAAGAAAACGATTTGATTATCATTTTTTAGGTGCATTTTTAGTGTTCTTGGAATTCGAGTCTTCACACCATCAAAGTTTCATTTCCGCACCCATTGACTTAAGAAACAACTCGTAAAAGTAACGCTTAATTAAAATTCATCTAGAAATCTTTTTATTTTCTAGGGCTCTTATCACCAACATAGCTTAGGCTAGTATCTTGGAGTAGGGAGTAATTAACTCTCCAATATAGTAAAAACAAACAAGTAGACAAATCTTGCAGTAGGAAATAAATCCAATTGTAATTTGTATAATCTGGGAAGCTTCTCTTAAATAAGTCAATCACGAGATCATGTCCGAACCTTTGAGATCAATTATGTTTCATTGGGGAAGATAGAAGATTTTGTGCGCATTACAAATGGTAAACCTAGGATTAACCATTGTCGAGGAGTCTGGGGTCACTTGTCGGTGAACCTCAGATTAACCATGTCGAGGAACCTTCAAGGGGATTGAGCTTTGTTACTCTGCCCTTGCACGTGGGATCGGATCGTAGACTGTTCCCCCAGTTATATTTGTTACTATTGGTAACCTTAGTGTCCATAAACTTAAGATTATTTCCTAAGGTGAAGGTGAAGGAAAGATCTCACTGTACCTGGAGCAGACGTCGACTAGACTCACTTGGACTCTCTGGGGGGTTCTCTTCACACAAGATGGTTTTGTGAGGAAACTTGTGCCAGTCTGTTTCATTAAGCAGGTTGTCGGGGTAACTGTTCCAACCGCCCTTTCTGTATTAAATTTCTACTAAGTTGGATTTCATCACCAACTAGTGTTTTTAGTACAGGGAGTTACTGTTTGTGTGTGGTTTGAACTCTTAGATTTTTAAGCGTGTGATTCAGCTGTTTGTTTCTTTAGAGACTTTAGGTGTTTTCATTGAAATTTTCTTTGTTTGCGTGTGATTAGTTAATATTTAATCGTGGCGGAATTGCCGAGACAATCCCGGAGACTACAAGGGAAACCCCCTGAATATACACCAAGTCAGCTTGAAGGGCTTCGTGCTCTGGTATCATCTAGCAGCGGTAGGATTAGATCAACAGAAATTGGAACTTCATCTATAGTTGTTCATCCTGATCATCAAATACCCACAACATAACACATTCAAGAACCAATTTCAGTTTCTAAAGTTACTGGTAGTATTTCTCCTTCCAGTGAACTAGCTGACGAACCTGAAATCTCTGAACCTGAAACTGAACCTTCTGTTTTGGAAACATCCTCAGGATTTATTACACCAACTTCTAGCGATCCTGGTTCACCTAGGGTAAGAAATATTGTCACTGACGATCTTCCATCTGGACTTATTTCTATTGAAGAACTTACTAATCCAGACAAAGATTTATATCTTCCTGAATCCCCTCAGTCTTTAAATCTTAGGGAGCGTGAATCTATTTTCTACAACCCTATTTGAACTAGTGCTTGGTATCTATCTTTGACAAACTTTTTAGAGAATCTGGGTCTTTCTTTTTCTCCACCTCGAATTCCATTTCATCCTACACCCAGAGGTTACTATCCTTCATCCATTATGGTAGGAGAGTCATCCATGTTTTCCCAGACACTAGAAGCATTTTTACACAGTGGTCCTTCTGTTCCTTCAGGATATCAGGCTCTGTCTGGTACTTTCTTGGGAGCAACTCCTCAACCAATTGAACACGTATTATCATCTGGTTTAAGTGGAATTAAAACTGAAACGTCAAATGCAGAGCAAATATTTATGATGTCTGGTAATATTTTGATTCCTCAACCTCAAGGCAGTCAGTTACCGCCTGGAGGGAAATCTCAGGGAAATCAGTTACCGCCTAGGGGGCATCCTCAAGGTAGTCAATTACCGCCTGGGGGGCAACCTTCAAAAATTCAGTTACCACCTGGGGGGCAACCTCAAGGTAGCTTTTTCCCAGGACAAACTGTGGAATCATATTATTTTGGAGGACAACCTCAAGGACAGTACATACCTCAAGGATATCAACCTCAAGGACAGTACATACCCCAAGGTCAACCCCAAGCTCAATATGCTCCTCAGGGTCCTTATCAACCCCAGCTTCAGTACGCGCCTCAGGGTTATCAACCTCAAGGTTAGTACCCAAATAAAGGTTTCCAATAGCCTTCTGGTCAATCATATGTTCAAGGAGCCAGAAATTTACCACTTACTTATCAACCCTACGTTCAACCAGGCTATGGTCCTTACATTCAACCTTCTACGGGACAATACCCCGGAATGAATATGGTGTGGGATCTATCCCAATATCAATAGCCTATGCAGCCTAATGTGCAGTTGCCTTCTAAACCTGGACAGCCTTTGGTTTCTGGTCCAACCCAGCAACCCGTCCAGTCCACTATTCAAACTCCTGCACCTAGTTCTGTTCAGCAATCTGGGCCTAGTACACCTCAGACTACGCCTCAAACTGCTGCAACTGCTGTGACGTATGTTCAACCTACAACACCTATTTCTAGATTATCTGTAGATCCGAGTTCTTCTATCCCTGCATCCATGCAAATCCCTCAAGTCTCTGTACCCCAATCAGGACCTTCAGTTCAGACTTCGATCCAGATGCTTGCGGGGCAAGCTGGTACAAGTACGGTGGTCACAAGTCAACCGCAATTCACGTATCAACCATACCAAGGACAGCCTCAATTCGGTCCCATTTCACAATCCAAATTATCAGTATCAACCGTACCCTGGCTACACTTATCAGCAGCCTCAACAACCCCAGTTTGGTCCGGTTAATCCTGTTTACCCGGGAGGTTACAAAATTCCTAATGCAACTCTGATTCCCAGTTATCCTGGGTATCCTCCTCCTGGAACTGCTTTGGCTACTGGAGGTTTTCACGACCCTAACCGTCAGTTACCATTTATTGCAACTTTGGATTTACCTGATTTGACACGCCTTACGAATGATCCAATTTTCTATTATTCGTACTAGCTGCCAATGCCACATAAGTTTCCCAGTGATATACCCAAATTCGAAGGTAAGTCAGGAGAGAATCCATCAAATCACGTGATGACTTATCACCTCTGGTGTGCGTCTAATTCAATAATTGATGATTCAATTCACTTACATATTTTCCAAAGAACTCTTATTGGTCTTGTCACCAAATGGTACATTGAGTTACCACGAGGCTCTTTTAATAACTTCAGTTAGTTAGCAACTGCTTTCTTGACTCACTTTCAGTTGCCTATCATATACGACAATGGCACAGAACTATTAAATTCACTAAAGCAATCTACGTCCACATATATTTATGATCATATTCATGAATGGCGACGTAGAAGGCGTTTGGTGAAAGTTTACATTCCGGATCAAATTTTGGCGGAATGGTTTGTTAAATCATTATTACCCAAGATCATTGAGGATGTAGCTAAGGCTGGCGTTGTTACTAAGGAGCAAGTAATTTCTCAAGCTCAGTACCTTGACCTTGTTTATACGTAGTCAGGTACTTTACATGAAAAAATCCCCGATCTTCCAAAACAAGGTCAAATAGCTGCAGCTCCTTCAGGGCCTCATACCGCTGATGGTATGATTGGTACAGTAAATAAAAAAAGCAAGAAGAAATCTTCAAATAATTCTTCTCTATTATAACTTTACCTGATTCCCTGAAAGGAGAATCTTCCCCTGAAATTTCTGCTGACATTCATGTCGTAGAGACATCTATGACCAAATCTAAATATGGCAGTAAAAAGAAAGGGAAGAATAAAAACAAAAAGAATTCAAAAGATAAAACTGATAAAAACAAATCCAATGACGAAAAACGCAAACCTCGCTATCCTTGTTACATTTGTGATGAGGATCATTTTACTAAGGAATGCCCACATCGAGCAGAGGTTGCAAAATTCGTTAAAGGTTCACAACAACCTGCTGTCTTGAAGGATCCTTTTCCAACTCAAGATAGTAAAATGGTTGGTTCTACCTCAAATGCCTCAGAAGAACCTATTCTAATGATGTCTCATGTATGGATTGGAACGCGATCGCAAGATTATGGTACTAAAAATACTGTTGATGGTAAAGAATCAGAATCTTCTAGTGCAAACACATCAACTACACCTCCTCCTATTTTTGGTCCGCTACAGATCGAGAAACCAAATCCAGACTTAATAATTAAACCGCCTGCTAAGGGTGTTCTTCGTAAATCAGCTTTCAATCCACATGCGATAGTTGCTCAGAATTACAACATTGTTGAAGATTTAGCTATTTCCCCTTCAGCAATGTCGACTTTGGAAGCGTTGCAATCATGCCCAGCACAGCGTAAATTACTTTTGTCTGCCATAGGAGCTGTCGATGTTCAGGATTCGAACCTTATAATATTCGATTTAGAAAATATTACACCTCGCCTACCTCATCAAATGGCTTTCCAAATTCCAGTGTTAGTCAAAAACAGACCAATCTTTCGGACTGTGATTGATGAGGGAGCTTCAACATTTATTATGTCGATCCAGTGTTGGAAATCACTTGGTTCTCCTGCACTCAATCAGTCTCCGACAATTCTAAAGGCTTTTGATGGCCAAGGTTTTCACCCTTTTGGTATTTTGCAAGATTTACCCATAGGGGTCAAAGGTAAAACTGTAAATCTAGATGTGGAAGTGGTTGATGCCCCTCTAGATTACAACCTTCTTCTGGGTTGCAGTTGGTCTTATGCTATTAATGTTGCTATTTCTTCGGTCTTTTGGCTCATAAAATTTCCACATCAAGGAAGGATAATTACCATAGATCAGTTAACTTATTTTTCTTCCGATCCATCCTCTACAGAAACAATCCAGCACGTTGGTAAAGCAGCTATCCCTTACAAGGATGTTGGAGTAGGTTTGCTTAAAGATTCTGGTTTACTAGGAACTTTTTCCTTTCCTCCTCCTAACGTATCGCCTTCTACAGCAACTATTCATATGATTTCATCAGACACTATTATGTTTGATGATCCTTGGGTCATACCGTCCGACTCTGAGTTAGATTCATTTGATGGCATGATGCCATTGAGTCCATTTGAAATTGCGTATCAGGCTGTACAGTCACTTTCTGACCCCTCTTCAACTGAAACTGATCCAATGCATGGGATCCATGAGGAATCACTTTCTATATCTAGTTCAGCGACAACGAAATTTCCTGATCTTGTTCATACTGATGAGCAGATTTGTGAACTTTTTTCTGTTGAAGATTTACCATGGGAAGATCTACAGCATCGATCTTCATTTTTACCTGAGCTGGATCATTTTGAAGATTGTTTTTCTTCTATTTTTACTGCCGAATATGTCAAAGAACCGCAGAATCCATTGCAAAATCCTGATTCTGAGTTAAATTTGGAAAATATCTCTCGAACGATTCCAATTGACATTTCAGTAAAGCCATGAATAATTGAAAACATTCATATAGGTGCTTGCTGTACAGAAGATGAAATTCAAACTTATAAAGCACTATTTCAAGAATTCTGTGATGTGTTTGCCTGGTCCTATGAAGAAATGCCAGGAATTGATCCGTCAATTGTCGTACATGAAATCAAGACTTACCCAGAGGCCAAACCTGTTCGTCAACGTTTACGTCAAATACATCCTAGAAAAGTTATTTCTATTAAAGTCGAAGTTGAAAAATTACTTCGCGCGGGTTTTATTTATCCAATTCCTTTAACGGAGTGGGTATCGAATATTGTTCCTGTTACTAAAAAACAAGGAACGATACGAGTATGTATCGATTATAGAGATATTAATCGAGCTTGTCCCAAAGACAATTATCCAACCCCCTATATCGATCAAATAATCGATGATTGTGCCGGCAGTGAAATGTTTTCCTTTATGGATGGTTTTTCCGGTTACAATCAAATAAACATACTCCCTGTTGATCAGCCAAAAACAGCTTTCATTTTTCCATGGGGAAAATTTTCTTATTGCAAACTACCTTTTGGATTAAAGAACGCTGGAGAAAATTTTCAAAGGGCTATGTCTTACGCATTTCATGACATTAAGCACATTTTGCAGCCTTATCTCAATGATTTACCTGCTCATTCATCACGTAGGGCCGACCATCTCACTCATTTACGAGCTATCTTTATGAGATGTAGGCATTATCGAATTAGGATGAATCCACACAAATGTGTTTTCTGTGTAGAATCAGGTCGCTTACTGGGATTTGTTGTTTCGAAAATAGGCATTCGCGTTGATCCGTCGAAGGTCGAAGCTATTGTCAATTTGCCTCCTCCTTCGACTCTGCGCCAACTCCAAAGTTTGCAGGGGAAAGCAAACTTTTTACGTCGGTTCATTTCTAACTATGCCAAGCTTACAAAGGGTTTTACTCGATTGCCAAAAAAGAACATTCCATTATTTTGGGATGAGATTGCTAATCGATCTTTTGATGCACTTAAACACGCGTTGACCCATGCACCGTTATTGCATCCTCCCAACTACAACCAGGACTACATTTTGTACCTCGCCACCTCTCATTCCACAATTGGGATGGTTTTAGTTCAGGAAGACGAATCTAAAACTGAACATGTGATTTACTATCTTAGTCGAAATCTGCATCCGACTGAGATTAAATACACACATGTGGAGAAATTGGCCTTGGAAGTTGTTCAATTTGTTCAAAGATTTAGACACTACATCTTATTACGCAAAACCACAGTAATTTCTGACTGTAACCCTATGATGTAAATTTTGACCAAACAATTGCTAGGGGGCAAGTATTCCAAATGGATATTTATCATGCAGGAATTTGACTTGGAGTTTGAAAAATCCAAGGCAAAGAAATCTTTGGTTTTCATGGAATTAATCTGTGATTTCCCCTCTACTGATACTGAAACTGTGGCAGAAGATCCCATTGCGGACGAATCTTTGTTTCTTATCAGTACACTTGATCCATGGTATGGGGATATTATCATTTATCTCCAAACCCAATATTTTTGGCCTAAAATATCACGATCTCAGCGACGGAAAATACGTTTCCAATCCCAGCAATACAATATTATTGGTGATACACTCTATCGTCATGGTGCGGATTCTGTTTTCCGACGCTGTCTTACTCATGAAGAAGCTGAGAACGTTTTAAATGACTGCCATTCTGGGGCATGTGGCAGTCATATGTCTGGGTATGCCACAGCTCAAAAGATATTGCGCGCTGGTTATTTCTGGTCGTCTTTATTCAAAGATTGTATTTATGCAGTCTGGAAATGCCACAATTGTCAACTTTTTTATCGTAAGATGCGTGCGCCACCCGCTCCTCTTCACCCTATAATTGTTGTCGGTCCTTTCGCAAAATGGGGTATTGACTTTATTACATGTAACCCTCACTCGGTCGGGGGGCATGCGTATATTATCTTAGCAGTAGATTATTTTACTAAGTGGGATGAGGCGATGCCTAAATTTTCGGCTGACGGAAAGACTGCTGCAACTTTCGTATTTAATCACATAATTGCTAGGTTTGGTGTTCCTCAAGCCATTATTACAGATCATGGAAGTCACTTTCGGAATATCATGATGACTGAACTGACAGATCAACTTGGCCTGCGCCATGATAGTTCCACTCCGTATTATCTGCAAGTTAATGGTCTGGTTGAAGCTATCAATAAAGTTTTAGTCATTATGATTAGACGACTTATTGGTATTCACAAGACGAATTGGCATTCCATGTTGTTTTCAGCACTTTGGGCATATCGAACCTCGGTAAAAACATCAACTGGTTTCACTCCCTTTCAACTGGTTTACGGTTTGGATGCTGTGCTACCAATTGAGTGTGAAATTCCATCTTTGAAATTAGCCATAGAATTACTTCCAGCTACGTCTGAGGAGGAGAAACGTTTTTTTGTACTTGGCTCAGCTAGATGAGAATCGACGAAATGCTGCAACAGTAAACGAGGCTCATATCAAACGGATAAAAGCTCAGTATGATATAAGTGTTACCCCTCGAAATTTTTTAGAAGGAGACCTAGTCTTAGTTTATGATCAAGCCAACGATAAGCTAGGAGCTGGAAAATTCGTGCCTATGTGGCATGGTCCTTTCATTGTTAAGTGAAAGCTGGAAAAAGGGGCCTATGAGCTGATAGATTTTGATGGTGTCCCTTTAGATAAACCTATAAATGGGCTTTATCTAAAGAGATATTATGCTTAAACATGGTGTGGAGATTTAATTAGATTATATTTCTTTACTGCTGGTGTGTCTTAGATTAGAAAAGCGTGCCTAGTTTAGAAGTGTGTTTTGTCACTATTCCTGCTTATCTGAGTTTTACTCTTGATATTGTAGATGTCGACGTCTCTTCAAACCTACATTGGTTTTGCTGATGGTGCTTGTTGTAGTACATAGAACATTTCTTCCGCAGCTTGGGTAATTTATTCACCATCTGACGAGTTAGTATCCATGCATGGGGTAAGCCTTGGTCAAACAACGAATAACATTGCAGAGTATAGTGCAGTGATTGAGTTATTATCTGAATCCATATCATTTGGAATTCGGAGTTTTATTGTTAGGTTGGATTCTAAACTTGTTGTATTATAGCTTAACAGGGTCTATGCCATTAGAAATCCAGTGTTATTACGGTTATTTTTAAGAGTTCGTCTCTTGGAACGTGAATTCGATTACATTGAATATCAACATATTCCTAGACATTTAAATACATTAGCAGATGCAATTTCTTCTAGTATGATAAATTGACATTTGCAATGATCAAAACAGTAAATCAAACAACATTCATAACTTGTGCACAGAGAGCCGGTAAATAGTGATATATCATATTATAGAAGTGTTTTCAAAAAATATATACATCGTCTTCGATCATAGGTTGGAAACACCTTATTATCGGCAAAAATGGTAATACAAAAGGTCAAAAGTATGAGTCTACGACATGATCATCCCATCACTGATGGTGATCACGATAAGAGACCACTGCTCGAGCCACCCTACACAGGAACCTCCTAAAAGGTCCTGGAACACAAATCACGTATCTCTGTAATCTAAGAGGAATCTCATCTATGTCCGTCTCTGAAATATCTAGAGTCAGACGCTCTAGGTGATGCTCTAAATCAAACAGGATCTCTGCTGATTGGCCTGCTGGGGCTAGTGCAGCTGCAACTAGTTGTCTTCTTTCATAAGGTTGGAGATGGGCTGGTCGCTGTGGACCCACATCTGCATTCAAAACTTTTGGTTATTAATTTCAAGACGATTAAAAAACAAAAATTAGAATTAGAAATTGTTGAAAATGATTTTACCTGATTCATCCCACTGTTCCCCTACTGGGAGAGTCATCTCTCGGTCGCCGTGGAAATCTATCCTGGCGTATGGAAAATCCTCTATAACAAAAATTTGGCGTTCCAGCCAACAAAAATATGAAGGAGGAAATCGAACAATCTTAGTGCCTTCAATACTGTGACGGGCCACCAATGCAACCCAACGAACCATCCTAGATTCTCGAAGTCGACCGCCATCAACAGGAATGCTCTACGGAGCTAACATGGGGATCCTCTCTAGAGCAAAGGTGACTACAATGGATCCATATCCAAAGTTATTTAGTTTGCCATTTTTCACTCTATTTAGTTGGCCTTTTACATTGGCCAACACAGCTTCGCACCAATTGAAAATGGTGCCTCAAAAACAGTCTACAGTAATGCGCATCTGGGAACAGGTAGCCACATGCAGTGCTTCACTTCCACACAGTCTGGTAATAGTAAATGCAATAAATTTCAGCTCGAGACGGATGATAGTTTTATGTCAATCCGTTTGTCCCTGGGGTCTGTCTGATCATTACAGAATTCCTGTCGAAGACTAGCGACAGTCTGGCCACCTGGCCTAGTCCCAAACAAGGAAAGTTGTTTGCCCCTCTTGGACAAACCAGTCAGAAAATAAATATCCTCCAGCTCAATTTCAAGCCGGTGGCCGGCAATAATGAAACACTGGTCCTGTATGTTACACCTGTTTACCAGCTATGTTAAGAGGTCTACATGTGCCCTCATGCCCTGAATGGCCCAGAATTTATATAAACCTCATGCTCTTAATGCTTGCATTGTGGGAAAATGGAGCATTGTGGCGTCATCCACGTCCTCATGCTCACGTTCTCTCCCAATCAGCATCTTGTTAATCCTACAATGCATAAAAAGATATGTTAGAACAATCTAATTTGAAAATTTTTGGGCGGCAAATGAGAAATTTGGTTTTGAAATTTAAATACGCGGGGACCCCACTTTGTCTTCATACACAGTGCGTAGGAATGCATGTGTGCTGTGGGACAAGTGCAGACCCACGACTTTTTTCTACATAGAAAAAATTCAGGTCCGCAGGGCCCATGTGTTGTGCCTGCGGACCCCCGCGGGCAATTTCTTAAACATATTTTTCTCTAAAAAATGAAATCTAGAGCCTAAAAATGAAATGAAAACAGATGAAATACAAGATTAGGAGGTCATGGATTACCTGGGACTGACGGTTCTCGATTTCGTTGGACGGATTTTCCAGAATCTTCGCAGGAAATTTTTTACCCAAAAGCTTTTACTTTTCACTCTGAACTTGAACGGTAAAAATGAAGTTGAAAAAGTCCTTTTTATAAGTTTTTTCGAATAGATAAATTTTTAATTTGTTTATTTTTCACTTTAAAAAGGTATTTTTGAAAGCGTTTTTACTTATCTTAAACATGTATGTGTAATGTTTCAATTTTTTGTGCAGAAATTGGATTTTTCAGGAGAATTGATCATTTTTCAACAAAGAGCATACTTTTATCACTTTTCCGGACTCTTTCAAAAATTTACGAAAAAGCGAAAACTTGGAGTCCTCTTTTAAGCCCTTTTCACACTCTCTAAACATGAAAATATTGCCGGGTACTTGATTATTCGAACTCGTTAAAGTAAATGAATGATCGTCCCTTCAGTATAAGTTTACCCCTTTTCCGGACTGAAATGGACTATTTACGAAAAAGGTATACGTTGACTAATTACGGTCAATAGAGTTCTCTCCCGCATTATTTTATCATTTTTCGGGCTCGAGAGACTAAATTTACGAAAAAGTACACCCACGGAGTTTTCTTAGGTTTTTTCTTCTAACTCCCTAAAAATGAAAAACACCGAGTTTCTCCTATACTGGACAAGTTAAAATTTAACAGTAAAGGGACCTGTTCAATTTCAAACAGGAATGGACCACTCCTTCTTAGGGTTCGAATCTTAAAATAAGTTGGACTCATCCAAAGGATGAGCTTATAAACAAGAAAATGTTATCCTCCTCAAGCTTGTCAAAAATAAAGAGGTACTTGCCAGCAATGGTGGGGGAAAAGAGAGAAAAATGGACTTGTTTGTTGTATTTTGATTTTTTGAAAATCCAATTAACCACTCTTGAACACGACACTTTCATTCACCTGGGTTGGGAAATCCTTTTCCTAACAGTTAATCAACCACATTGAAAGTCTTCATCTAGTTTATGGGTATTAGCTTTGGGTCAGTTGTCACCAAGCCATCTGCAGTGTCATTATGTGTTCAAGAGGACAATTCAAAAAAACCATTCATCTGCAAAATATCTGTCATCCATTTTGACCATCCCTGAGTCAGTCCTTGCCAATATATTTCTTCAAAACTTGATCTATGATTTCATGTTGTGGACTTGCCTACGATGGATCACTTTCTATCGACGACAACTCATTATCTAGGAAGTTGATCTAGAAATCGTCAGTACCTTGAAATCTGCATGCTTCAATGGCAGGTTTCTCGCCTTCGACGACATGTTACATCATTGACCTTCGATCGAATGATTCCATGATATGTTCGACTTCAGCTCATTCATTCACATTTCATGGATTGTACCGAGTACTTTGAGAGCCATTGACATTACTGGTGGTTACTCTCACACGTGTTAACAGTTTACATCATTGACTGGTAATCAAGTGGTTTCTACCATGTTCGACTTCGACACATTCATTCACATGGATAGAATCGTACTAGTTCGAGATGCGGAAATCAAGACCCTGGATCTAGTTTCTACCATCCAGGCTGCGAGGATTTTTGTTATCATTTATACAGTAGACTATTTATAAACAGATGGCTGCGTTCATACTGTGTCTACACATGTCTATATTGTGATGTACTCAAAATCATTCCTGTATCAGAACAGTTTGAATCAGTTTCTAATTAGTTTTGATCTATGTGTATGGGCTCATTATTACTCATACTTTCCCCCTTTGCAAGTCTAACATATCAGTTCCTCATGTCAAGCCTTGAAAATCAGAGAAAAGTTCCTAAAAATCTCCTAAACTTTGGTGTCGCACTTTCTCTCTATCTTTCCTGCGGTCCCGCACCTAATGTTCAAGTCTCATGCATACCTAAACGCAATTTCTCTGTGTTATAAGTGCAGACCCCTGTAAAGATAAAAAAGGCGCAAGTAAATTCCAAAAATCTTAATTAAAGTAAATTCTAGAAGCCTCTAGAAAGGATTTTGCGGTGGCAGAACCGCTCTTATGAGTTTCATGTATCCCTTACCTTATGGAGCTAACCCCTTGATGTGAGGAGCTTATCCCTTTGAAGGAGGATTCTATCCCTTCATATTTGGAACAGAAAACCTCCTCCTTTCCACTATAAAAATAGGCATTGGGTAGCCTCAAAGGGAGTTGAAGCTTGAGAATATTTGAGGTTAAGTGTTGTTGAGATTTAGACTGAGTTGACTAAGACTTTTGTGAGGAGAGATTACATACCTCTATTTGTCTTGGTTGGAGGAGTGAAGAGCTTATAAAAGTAGAGGAGACTCCTGCTTCGGACCCCGGGAAGGCCTGTGCAACATCAAGGCTCAGGTTGTAAGGTTTTCCTTCTTTTAAAATTAATACAAATATACTCATTTTTCTCAATAAGCTGTTAGTTCATGGTTTATTTCATATATTCCTTGATCACTATGATAAGCATGGTTTATGATGATGTCTATACAGGTGCTATGTAATATTTTTCTTATTTATGACTGCAGGTTTACGAGGAAAACTCCTTCAAGTGCACGAGGGACAACAACGACTTCAAACAAGTGCTGGACATGTATGGTAAGTCTTTTACACCTCTATAGAGCTTTTTGTAAACTATATATGCTTAGAGAAAGATTAGTCTATTTGGCTGTTTGTTGCTAGATACTTTTAGTACTAGGGAGATCGGTCTTGTCCGCAAGACAGATTAATCCACACAACACACCACTGTACTTTTCGTATAACTCTCGACCAACCTAACAAGTGTTAGCATCCTGCATTAATCAAGCTAAACCTTCCGAAACGTTGAATGTAGAGAAAATTTTTATGATGTCCGGGCTCCAAATCCTCAACCTCAAGGTGGTCACTACCAGCCAATACAACCTCAAGTAGTCAGTTACCACCTGGAGGGAAACCTCAAGGTAGTCAGTTACCACCTGGGGGGCAACCTCAAGGTAATTTTTTACCAGGACAAACTGTAGGACAATATTATTTACCTGGAGAACAACCTCAAGGACAGTACATACCTCAAGGTTATCAACCTCAAGGATAGTACATACCCCAAGGTCAAACCCAAACTTAGTATATTCCTCAGGGTCCTTATCAACCCCAGATTCAGTCTGTACCTCAAGGTTATCAACCTCAAGATCAATACCCAAGTCAAGGTTTCCAACCACCTTCCGGTCAATCATTTTTACAAGGAGCTGGAAATTTACCACTTAATTATCAACTCTACGTTCAACCAGGCTATGGTCCTTCATATGAAAAACCTTCTACAGGTCAATACCCCGGAATGAACATGGTGTGGAATCCATCCCACATTCAACAAACTATGCAACCTAACGTGCAGTTACCTAATCAACCTAGACAACCTTTGGTTTCTAGTCCAACCCAGCAACCTGTCCAACCTACTGTTCAAGTCCCTGCACCTGGTTCTGTTTAGCAGCCTGGGCCTAGTACACCTTAGACTCCACCTCAAACTACTGCAGCTACTGCAACTTCTGTTCAACCTACAACACCTGTTTCTGGAGTATCTGTAGCTCCGGTTTCTTCTATCCCTGCATTAGTGCAAATTCCTCAAGCCTCTGTGCCACAGTCATGACCTACAATTCAGACTACGGTCCAGATGCCTACGGGGCAAGCTGGTACCAGTATGATTATTTCTAGTCAACCATAGTTTACTTATCAACCATACCAGGGACAGTATCAAATTGGGAAGACTACACAAAATCCAGCGTATCAATATCAGCTGTACCCTGGGTATAATTATCAAATACCTCAACAACCCTAGTATGGTCTGGTTGATCCTGGTTACCCAAGAGGTTTCACGATTCAAAATGCACATCCAATTCCAGGGTATCCTTGATATCCTCCTCCTAAAACTAGTTTGATCACACAAGGTTATCAAGACCCTAGCCATCGTTTACCATTCATAGCAACTTTAGATTTACTGGATCTATCGCGTCTTACGAACGATCCCATTTTTTATCTTCCATATTGGCTGCCGATGCCTAACAAGTTGCCCAGTGATATTCCGAAATTTGAAGGTAAGTCAGGTGAGGACCCATATAATCACGTTATGACTTATCACCTCTAGTGCGCATCCAATTCACTAGTCGATGATTCGATCCGATTATGTCTTTTTCAGAGAGCTCTCATTGGTCTAACTGCCAAATGGTACATTGAGTTACCACGCAACTCTTTTAATAATTTTAACGTGCTAGCTACTGCTTTCTTAACCCATTTTCAGTTGCCTGTCAGATACGAAAATGGCACAGAATTGCTGACTTCATTAAACATTCTATGTCTACATACATATCTGATCATATTCATGAGTGGAGACGTAGAAGGCGTTTAGTGAAAGTCTTTATTCCTGATCAAATTTTGGCTGAATGGTTTATTAAATCGTTATTGCCCAAAATTACTGAAGATGTGGCCAAAGGAGGCATTTTTACGAAAGAGCAAGTCATTGCTCAAGCTCAGTACCTTGACCTTGTATATACTTAATTAGGTACTCTGGATGATAAAATCCCCGATTTACCAAGACCTGGTCAGTTAACTGCAACTCCTTCTGGCTCTCATGCCACTGATGGTGTAATTGGTTCTGTTAGCACTAGTAAAAGTAAGATGAAGTCTTCCAAGACCACTTCTCCTATTATCACTTTACCCGATTCACCCAAAGGAGATTCTTCCCAAGAAGCTTCCGCCGATATTCACATTGTAGAGTCATCTACAACTAAATCTAAAACCGGTGGTAAGAAAAAAGGTAAGAATAAAAATAAAAAATCTTCAAAAGAGAAAAACGATACAACTGAACCAACTGTATCCTTGTCTCATCTGTGACTAGGATAATTTTACAAAAGATTGCTCGCATAGAGCCGAGGTATCAAAATTATTCAAGGGTTCACCCATACTCGCTGTCTTGAAGGATCCCTTTCTCACTCAAGATAGTAACATGGTTGGATCTTCCTCCAATACAGTTGAGGATATATTTATGGTTGCGACGTGATGGCAAGATTATGGTAGTAAAAATACTGGTAAAGAAGCAGAAACATCCAATTTTGCATCTACTACATCTCCCTCAGTTTCTGATCCATTATAGATCGAGAAACAAAATCCTGACTTAGTGATTAAACCACCTGCAAAAGGTGTAATTCGTAAATCAACTTTCAATCCACATGCGAGAGTTGCTCAGAATTACAATATTGTTGAAGATTTGGCAATTTCCCCTTCAGCAATGTTAGCTTTGGAAGTATTGCAATCATGCCCAAACCAAAGAAAATTGCTTTTGTCAGCCTTAGGAGCCATATATCTCCAGGATTCGAACCTCATGATCTTCGATTTAGAGAATTTTACACCCCGGCTACCCCATCAAATGGATTTTCAGATTTTGGTAATTATAAAAAACAAACGTATCTTTCATACTGTTGTTGATGAAGGGGCTTCTACGTGTATTATGTCGTTAAAATGTTGGAAATCACTTGGTTTTCCGACAATTAACCAATCACCAACTATTCGCAAAGCTTTTGACGGAAGAGGTTTTGAACCATATGGTATCTTACAAGATCTACCAATAAAGGTCGAAGGAAAAATGGTTAATCTAGATGTGGAGGTGGTTGATGCCCCTCTAGATTACAACCTTCTTTTGGGTCGCAGTTGGTCTTACACCATGACTGCTGTTGTATCATCGATCTTTCGTCTCATCATGTTTCCTCATAAAGGAAAGATCATAAAAATAGACCAGCTCTCATATTATACATCCGAACCAGCCTCTACTGATAGCATCAAACATATTGGAAAATCGACTATCCCTTACAAGGATGTCGGAGTAGGTTTGATTAAAGATTCGGCTTTATTGGGAAATTTTTCCTTGCCTGCTCCCAATGTACAATCTCCCATTGCTAATATCAATATGATTTCATCAAGTATTATGTCCTTTGATGATCCTTGGATAGTACCTTCAGAATCAGAATTGGATTCATTCGATAGTCCGATGCCTTTGAGTAATTTTGAGTTAGCATATCAAAATGTGCAGTCATTTTCTGATAGTCCTTCAACTGAATCTGATCCAGTGAATGTGATCAGTTAGGAATCATTTTCAATATCGAGCTTAGCTTCGACACCAGTTCTGGATCCTGCTCAAGTATTCAATACTGATGAACATATTCATGAATTCTTGTCGGTAGATGAGTTACCATGGGAAGTTCTTCATCATAGGTCTTCATTTTTACCTGATCTCGATCATTTTGAGAATGATTTTTCCTCCATTTTTACCACTGATTATGTCAAAGAACCTCAAAATTCTCACTCACATATCTATTATGAATTGAATTTAGAAAATATTTCTGCAACGGTTCCTCTTGACATTTCAGTCAAAACCTGGAATTGTTGAAAACATTCATATAGGTGCTTCTTGTACGCCAGATGAAATCCAAGCATATAAAGCCCTATTTTAGGAATTTCGCGACATTTTTTCCTAGTCATATGAAGAAATGCGAGGAATCGATCCGTCAATTGTTTTTCATGAAATTAAGACATACCCGGATGCTAAACCCATTAGACAGAGATTACGTCAGATACATCCGAGAAAAGAGGCCGCTATTAAAGCCGAAGTTGAAAAATTACTTCGTGCAGGTTTTATTTATCCGATCCTATTAACGGACTGGGTATCTAATATTGTTCCGGTTAATAAAAAACAAGGAAAAATACGAGTATGTATCGACTATAGGGATATAAATCGAGCTTGCCCAGAAGACAATTATCCAACCCCTTACATCGATCAAATTATCGATGATTGTGCTGAAAGTGAAATGTTCTCATTCATGGATGGATTTTCCGGCTACAATCAAATAAACATACTCCCTGCAGATCAACCTAAAACAACTTTCATTTGTCCATGGGGGACTTTTTCTTATCGCAAAATGCCTTTTGGCTTAAGAATGCTGGTGCCACTTTTCAAAGAGCCATGTCTTATGCATTTCACGACATTAAACACATTGTGAAACCCTACCTCGATGATTTTCATGCTCATTTTTCACGCAGAGCAGATCATATTACTCATTTATGAGCTATCTTTATACGATGTAGGCATTAAAAGATTCGCCCGAATCCTCACAAATGTGTTTTCTGCGTACAATTTGGACGATTGATGGGATTTATTGTCTCAAAGGCAGGCATTCGTGTTGATCCATCGAAGGTTGAGGCAATCATCAATTTACCTCCTCCTTCTACTCTTTGCCAACTCCAAAGTTTGCAAGGGAAAGCAAACTTTTTACGTCGATTCATTCTTAACTACGCCGAGTTAACGAAAGGTTTCACTAGGTTGTTGAAACAGAACATTCCTTTCTTTTGGGACGAGGTCGCTAATAGATCTTTTGATGCTCTGAAAAACGCATTGACCCATGCACTATTACTGTATCCTCCCAACTACAACCAAGATTACTTTTTGTACCTTGTCGCTTCCGATTCCACAATAGGGATGGTTTTAGTTCAGGAAGACGAATTCCATAGTGAACATGTGATTTACTATCTTAGTCGAAATTTGCATCCGACTGAGATCAAATATTCACATGTGGATAAATTGGCCTTGGCAGCTGTTCAAGCTGTCCAATGTTTTCATCACTACATACTTTTATGCAAAACAACAGTGATCTCTGATTGTAACCCTATGATGTACATCTTGACCAAACAATTGCTAGGGGGAAAATACTCCAAATGGATTGTTATCATGCAAGAGTTTCATTTGGAGTTTGAAAAATCCAAATCCAAGAAATCATTGATATTTGCTGAAATTATGTGTGATTTCTCACATACTGATACAAAAACTGTGGCAGAACAACTAATCGCGGATGAATCCTTGTTTCTCATTAGTACCATTGATCCTTGGTATGGAGATATTATTGTTTATCTTCAGACCCAATCTTTTCGGCCTAAGCTTTCACAGTCACAGTGACGAAAAATACGTTTCCAGTCTCAACAATATCATATTGTTGGCGACACACTATATCGTCGTGGTGCGGACTCAGTTTTTCCACGTTGTCTAACCCATGAGGAAGGCGAAAAGGTTTTAAATAACTATCACTCTGGAGAATGTGGCGGTGATATGTCTGGGTATTCCACAGCCAAAAAGATATTGCGCACAGGTTATTTCTGGCCGTCCTTGTTTAAAGATTGTGTTTATGCGGTCTGAAAATGTCATAATTGTCAAATCTTCGATCGAAAAATGCGTGCACCACCTGCTCCTCTTCACCCTATAATTGCTGTTAGTCCTTTTGAAAAATGGGGCATTGAATTCATTACATGTAACCCTCACTCAGCCGGGGGGCATGGGTATATTATTCTAGCAGTAGATTATTTTACCAAATGGGCCGAGGCGATGCCTACATTTGCGGCAGATGGAAAAACTGTCACTAATTTCATATTCAATCATGTAATTTCTCATTTAGGTGTACCCCAAGCGATAATTACTTATCACGGGAGCCATTTTCGAAATATCATGATGACCGAGTTAACAGACCAACTTGGCCTACGCCATGACAGTTCTACACCATATTATCCGCAGGCCAATGGTTTAGTTGAAGCGATTAATAAAGTTTTA
Source organism: Pinus albicaulis (assembly GCA_034641835.2). NCBI lineage: Eukaryota > Viridiplantae > Streptophyta > Pinopsida > Pinales > Pinaceae > Pinus > Pinus albicaulis. Next base: position 110,548,952 of record CM076583.1, read on the forward strand.
GTCACCATGATCAAACGAATCATCGGAATTCATAAGTCGAATTGGCATACCATGCTCTTTTCAGCACTTTGGGCATATCGAACCTCAGCAAAAACACCGACAGGTTTTACCCCTTTTCAACTAGTTTATGGTTTAGAAGCGGTATTACCCATTGAATACGAGATACCGTCACTCCAACTAGCCATAGAGTTACTACCAGACACTTCTGAAGAGGAGAAATTTTTTTTATACTTGGCTCAATTAGATGAGAATCGGCGCACCGTTGCATTAGCTACCGAGTCTCATGCGAAAAGAATGAAAGCTCAGTATGATAGAAGTGTTACCCCTTGTAATTTTTCAGAAGGAGACCTAGTTTTGATTTATGATCAAGCCAACGATAAACTAGGGGCTGGGAAATTTGAACCCATGTGGCATGGTCCTTATATTGTCAAGCAACGACTTGCAAAAGGGGCCTATGAATTGATTTATTTTGACGAGGTCTCTTTAGGTAAACCCAGAAATGGACTTTATCTGAAGAGATATTACGCTTGATTTTTGTGTGGAGATCTTCTCTGTATATTAGTTACTTTCTAGCTGGTGTGCTATAGATTAGAAACGTGTGCCTAGCTTAAGTGTGCTCTTACTACTATTCCTACTTATTTGGATACTTTTGATATCACAGATGTCGACGTCCTTTCAAACATATATTGGTTTTGCTGATGGCGCTTGTTGAAGTACATGGAACATCTCTTCTGCAGCTTGGGTTATTTACTCACCCACTGACGAGTTAGTATCGATGCATGGGGTAAGTCTCAGTGAAACAACGAACAATATTTCCGAATATAGTGCAGTTATTGAATTATTATCGGAATCCATTTCATTTGGAATTCGGAGTTTGATCGTTAGGTTAGATTCTGAACTCGTTGTATTACAGTTAAATCAAGTTTATGCCATTAGAAATCCAGTATTATTAAGATTATTTTTAAGGGTTCATCTCTTGGAACGAGAGTTCGATTATATTGAGTATCAACACATTCCAAGAAGTTTAAATACATTAGCATACACAATTGCTTCTAGTGTTATAAACAAACATTTTCAATAACAACGTAATAAATCAACATTCGATAAACATGATTGAACAGGTAACTGGAAACAATAGTATATCATAGTATAGATGTAGTGTTCAAAAAATAGTACATCGTCTTCGATCATAGGCTTAAAATGCCTTATGTTCGAAAAAAGTGATAGAAAAAATGAGTCTACAAGTCGGTCATCCACTATCCGTGGTGATGATCACGGTAATACAACACTGCTCCTGCCACCCTAGTCAAAAACCTCCTGAATGGTCCAGGAACACCAATCATATATCTCTGTAGACGGAGCGGGATATCATCCATGGTGGTCTCAGGAATATCTATAGTGAGCCGCTCCAAATGGTGCTCTAAATCAGTCAGGATCTCTGCAGTCTGATCCTGTGGGGGTGGTGGTGGTGTGATGCATCCCTTTTCCTCTGGTTAAAGGGGCAGAGAATGGCTGGTCGAATCAGACCCACATCTGCATTAGAAATTTTTTGTTATCAGTTTTGGACGATTTAAAAACAAAATAAAAATTAGAAATTAGAACATGTCAAAAAATATTTTTTACCTGACTCATCCCACTGAGCTCCTGAAGGAAGTACCGCATCTCAGTCGCCGCGAAAATCCATGCCAGCATAAGGAAAATCCTCTATAACAAAAAGTTGGCATTCTAGCCAACGAAAATAAGTCGAGGGAAAATGAACAATCTCCCCACCCTTGCTGTGGCGGGCCATCAAAGCAACCCAACGAACCATCCTAGGCTCTCGAGGTCGACCAACATCAACAGGAATATGCTGCGGGGCTAACATAGGGATCCTCTCTAGAGAAAAGGTGACAACGATGGACCCATATCCAAAGTTGTTTAACTTCCCATTCTTTGCTCTGGTAAGTTTTCCTTTCACATTTGCCAACACTGCCTCGCACCAGTTGAATATGGTGCCTCGAAAGAAATCTATTGTGATACGCATATGAGATCCAGTGGCTACATGCAAAGCTGCACTTCCGCACAACTTGACAATGGTAAAATAAATCACTTTTAGCTCGGGACGGATGATAGTTTGAATGTCAATCCGTTTGTCTCGGGGATTGGCTTCATTATTACAGATCTCTAATTGTAGGCTGGCAACAAACTGGCCACTTGGCCTAGCCCCAAATAGAGACAGTGGTTCGCCTCTCCTGGACAAACCAGTCAAAAAAATATGTCTTCCAGCTCAATTTCGAGCCAGTGACCTCCGATCACGAAACACTGGTCCTGAATGTCCCATTTACTTACCAGCCAAGTAAGAAGATCCACTTGAGCGCTCATGCCATTGATAGCCCAAAATTTGTAAAGACCGCATGCTCTTAAAGCTTGCAAAGTAGGTTGATGAATCATCGCTGCTTCATCTACCTCCTCATGTTCCCATTCTCGCCAAATGAGCATTGTAGATACCCTACAATAAGTAAAATGAAGGATTAGAATCATTTTGAAGAAAAAAATTTGGGTAATTTAGGAAGAAAATATGTTTTTAAATTCATTACGGCACCCCCGCACTTTACGCACAGAGACAGTGCATAGCTCCACACAGGCTCTACGTTAAAAGTGTGGGGCCCCGACATTTTCCTTTGTAAAAAAAGTCGAGGTCCGCAGGTACCCAATGTCTTACCTGCGGACCCCCGAGGGCGGATTTTTCAACGTATTTTCCTCCCAAAAATTAAATTTTGACCCTAATTTAAAAAATTGAACGGATGAAAAGCAAGATAAGGAGGTTTTGGATTACCTAAAGCAGACGGTTTTCGATTCCGACGGTCGGTTTTCCCAGAATCTTCTCTGAAGCGTATTTTGCCAAAAGCTCTAAAAACTTCACTCCAAACTCAAATAGTGAAAATGAACTTGAAAAACTCCTTTTTATAAGTTTTTTTGGATAAATGAATTTTAAATTTGTTTATTTTTCACTTTAAAAAGTCGTTTTTCAGAATATTTTTTATTATTGAAACAGGTATGTTTAATTTTTCGAGTTTTTGTGCAGAATAACGGATTTTTCAGGCAAAATGGTCATTTTTGACGAAGAGTAAACTTTTATCACTTTTTCGAGCTCTTTAAAATTTACGAAAAAGCGAAACCATGGAGTCCTCTTTTAAGTCCTTTTCAGACTCTCTAAAAATGGAAAGATTGTCGAGTACTTGACTATTCGAACTCGTTAAAGTAAATGAATGGTCGTCCCTTCAGTATAAGTTTACCCCTTTTCCGGACTGAAATGGACTATTTACGAAAAAGGTATACATTGACTAATCATGGTCAATAGAGTTCTCTCTTGCATTATTTTATCCTTTTTTGGGCCTGAGAGACTAAATTTATGAAAAAGTACACCCATGGAGTTTTCTTAAGTTTTTTCTTCTGACTCCCTAAAAATGAAAAACACCAAGATTCCCCTATACTGGACTCGTTAAAATTTAACAGTAAAGGACCTGTCGATTAAAAACAGGAATAGACCACTCCTTCTTAGGGTTCGATTTTAAACTAAGTTGGACTCATCCGAAGGATGAGCTTATAAACAAGCAAATGTTATCCTCCTCAAGCTTGTCAAAAATAAAGAGGTACTTGGCAGAAATGGTGGGGGAAAAAGAGAAAATAGATTCATTTGTTACACTTTGATTTGTAAAAGCATTATACCACTCTTGAACATGACACTTTCTGTCTCACTTCCACCTGGGTTGGGAAATCCTTTTCCTATTAGTTAATAAAACCACATTGAAGGTCTTCAGCCGGTTTCTTGGTGTTAGCTTAGGGCAACTGTCACCAAACCATCTGCAATGTCGTTATGTGTTCAAGAGGACAGTCAAACAAACCATTCATCTGCAACATTTGTCTCCATTCGCATTGACCATCCCTGAGTTAGTCCTTGCAAAAAAATTCTTCAAAACTTGATCTATGGTTTCATGTCGTGAGCTTGCTTACGATGGATCACTTTCTATTGATGACAACTCATCATCTAGGAAGTTGATCTAGAATCCGTCAGTACCTTGAAATATGCATGCCTTAATGGCAGGTTTCTTGCCTTCGACGATAGGTTGCATCATTGACCTTCAATCGAACGATTCCGTGAAATGTTCAACTTCAGATCACTTATTCACATTTCGTGGATTGTACTCAGTACTTTGAGAGCCATTTTCATTATTGGTGGTTTCTCTCACACTTGTTAACAGTTCACATCATTGACTGGTAATCAAGTGGTTTCTACCATGTTCGACTTCAACACATTTAATCACATGGATAGAATCGTACTAGTTCGGGAAGCAGAAAACAAGACCCTGGATCTAGTTTCCACCATCCAAGCTGCGAGCAGTTTTATTATTCATTATACAGTAGATTATTCATTATAGATGGCTGCGCCCATGTTGTGTCTACACTATTGATGTAATATTAAAATCATTTCTGTATAAGAACAAGTTTAGTTAGTTTTGCTCTGAGTATGGGAATGCCTACCTCAGCAATGATATATATACATATATGTGTTGCATTGAATGTTTTTACAAGGTTCTGACTAGGGTGTCCACAGGCTAATCCTTGAAATTATAAAGCACATCACTCTTCGAATACTCTCAGACTTCGTACTTTAGGGGGCAATTTGTTACACTGAAATTTGTCACCATGACATTTTAGTACTCCCTTAGAAGTCTACAATATCAAAGTTCCTAAATTCAAGCCTTGAAATTAAGAGAAAAGCTCATAAAAGTCCTAAAACTCTTGTATCGCACTTTCTCTTAGTATTGTCTGCGGTGCCGCACTTTATGGCTATAAATCATGCGTATCCAAATGCACTTTCTGTTTATTAAAAGTGCGGACCCCTATAAAAGATAAGAAAAGGCGCAAGTAAAATCTAGAAGCTCAATTTAAGTCATTTTTGGAAGCTTCTAGAAACATTCCTGCGGTGGAAAGTCTGCTCTTTTCAAGTTCATGCATCCCATCCATTAAGGAGCTAACCCCTTGATGTAAGGAACTAATCCCTTTGAAGGAGGATTCTATCCCTTCTTGTATGGAGCTGTAACTTCCTCTCTTTCACTATAAAAAGAGGCATAGAGCAGCCTCAAAGGGGTTACAATTGATGAGTTGAAGTTTTGAGATTATTGGAGTCGAAGTGTTGTTGAAACTCAAACCCTTTTAGCTGAGATTTTATGTGGGAAATATTACATACATGTATGTATCTTGGTTGGAAGAGTGTAAGGCTTGTCAGAGTAAAGGAAATGCCTATTTCGGACCCCAGGAAGGCCTATATGACATCAAGGCAGACACAGTTGTAAGGCTTTTCTTATTTAAGTTAATACAAATAAGTCTGTTTTTCTCAATAAGCTGTCAATTGATTGGTTTATTTTATGGATTCCTTGATCACCATAATAGCATATATTGCTATGTAGGTGCTATTTGATGTTTTCTTGTTTTTCATTGTAGATCTTCGAAGGCAACTCTTTTGGGCGACTGAAGGATTACTACTACAAACAAGCGTTGGATCAAAGGTAGGATCGTTAAGCCTTTATAGCATTTAATTATGAATCGCGATATATCTAGAGAAAGATAGATTTAATTGTCTGTTTGTTGCTAGCTATCCATAGGACACTTGGGAGGTCTGTCTTGTCCACAAGAATGACTTTTCCATCCAACAGACCCACTCCACACATTTAAGCTCAAAGAACATACATCAAACTGAAACTTATAACCCCATCAATTCATTCACTGAATCATAAATCAACCAACCAAACATTGATCTTTAATCATATTCAACTAGAAGCATAATCAGTATTCAAACAACCCAGATCTATATGAAGACATCATTGACAGACAACAGTAAAACAAAAAAACAGATCAGACATCGCTTTCTGCACACTTCAGAAAAACCCTAGATCTCATACGCGCTTTTGCTTAACTGAACCTGCGTATATACGCCCTTTTACAGAGACGAACCTGCGTATAGATTTGCAAACATTAAATGACTGCACAAATCTTCAGAATAAATAATCAGCTCATATCTTACCCTTCACTTCAGCAAACATTCGCCATATCACAGATCTAAACATTTCATAAAAAGATCTAGAAAATACATTGTTATTTCAGGTCTAGAGATCCTGATCCATCATTGTATTCATAGGTGCATTATTATTTCAGATCTATCAATAAACTGTAACCCATTCCATGCAGATATACTTCATAGTGAAGTATTCATTAATACCCATACACATGCACACATTTGCACTATGATCTTCTTCTCCTTATATATATTTATCCTTTACCAATACCATGAGTCAAAACCACACAACTGACGATGTTATTCTTGGACGGAATCAAATAGACAACACACCGCTCAATACTATGGGCTAATACCATGGTAAAGCCTCCTGGTATCATATTTTTAGAGCAAAAGGCATACGCGACTTGGATCATTCTTATCTGCGTGTATACATGACTTTGCATGTTCAAACCTGCGTATAGAACCTGCAATATGAATATTAACCAATCGTCTGCTGAACATTACACATTTCTTCTAATAGACTACTGAGCTTCTCCAGAAAACATATACTCCATCTTTTGCCAGAGAGTTGCTATCAAGGACAACATATTAAGACATAAGAATCATATTTCCAACATTCTCCCCCTTTGGACTTGATGGCAACCATGATGGTGTTTGATCACCACAACAGATAGATACATTAAACATAACCATTATTCAAACACGCAAAATACTCTCCCCCTTTGAAATCAAGGGCAAAGGGCGGATCAATACTGAAACAAGGTTTCTCTTTCCTTGTAGAAAGAAGAGCTCTGCAGATCTGATGTGAACTGTATTGACCATGCTCCCCCCGAGTTCATGTTGATTCTTCAAATGGATTTTTCAATGAAGTACATGACTCTATAACTCAACCGAGTATGACCTTTCCTATCACCAAGGACTCATACTTACATCAATGATCCAACCAAGTGGAATCACATATTTGACTCAACTACCCAACCAAGTGGGTTTACAAATTTTGACTCAACTACCCAACGAAGTGGGTTTACAAATTTGAAAAATTCCTTACATGAATGAATATAACAATTTTACATCATGGGTCTCTACATGACCTTTTCATCAGATATGGCTTTTTATAACCAAAACAAAAAAGACCTCAAGGGAGAGATCATATTTCAGAACCATCATAATGCCAACAATGCATTATTCACAGCAAGGCTAATACTCCCCCTAAGCCTGAGCATCCTGAACACCTTCACCAACCAATTCATCAAAGCATCTTCATCAAGTAGATAATAACAACTTAATATCATATCAGCAGATATAACCTTCAACATCAGATCAAGAAATGTATTACTGTGAGTAGCATATCAAAAAAATTTCTTGAGTCTGCCTCACTGTTTTTCTTATCAGAGAAAAACATACACAATTTTCACCATCGGAACTCACGTGTATACGCAGATTTAGTTCATAAAACCCGTGTATAGAAAGTGAAATATAGAAAATTTCGCAGCTCCATATCCTCCTAGACTTATACATTTTGTACCTTTCCTCTGTTGTCACATTAGATGCACTGTTAGAAATAAACACAACCAGAATTACCAAACCAACCATGGGAATTACCATATATTGTTCCCCCTGTGATGATACATTACTGATTCCTATAATGTATCTCACATCACTCCTGAAATAATTATGAGAAGTAAACTTTAGAAGTGGATGACTGCATTAGGGTCAATATCTAGTACGTTTTTGACCAGTGCTTCTTCTTTTTCTAGCTTTGCTTGACATTTCTTATTGTGTGCTGAAAATTCTCCAATTTCTCGGATCTGTTCATCATACTTAACCTCCATTATTTTTCTACATGCCCATACTTGTTACAAGCATAACATCTTATGTGACTAGAAAAGGGAGCATAGGGATCATAATGTGTTTGTCTAATCTTTCTTATATTTCAATCAACTGCTTTAAGACCAAAATTTCTACATGAAAAACAATATCCCTTAAAGAAACCTGAGTACCTGGGAGCTGATGATCTTTCTGTGTAGTGTCTATCTATCTCTGACCAAAACAATTTTCTTCTGCACTTAGCTGCAACATGTCCATAATTATGACATATAAATCATTCAACATTATTGATCAAAGGAGAGAATCGATTGATACTTCTATATTTAGGAGCGAATGATTTCCTTTGAGAATTCATGATTGTCGGTTGACTTTTTGTCTCTTTAAACACTTCAGGTTTTGCATTGATATCCTTTGAATCTTTAGCATTGTACTGTGAACTAGATTCTCCTTTAACAGTTTCATGAAAACCAAGACCAAATTTAATAGAAGGAGACCTTTGACTACTAAGAATATTATCCAGAATCTTAGTACTATCTTGAAACCTCAAGCATTTATCCTTTTCTTCTAATTTTCCTTTTAAAATTTTTACCTCAACCTCCAATTTCTTGCACTTCTTCTTCGTACTTTCTTCTACCCTTCTTCCTTCTTCAACTTTCTCATTCAAAGTTATAATTTTTTCTTTAAACTCGTTTTCTTGTTCTTCAAATCTTTGTAGAAGTTCTTCATTCTTCTTATTTGATTTTTCCAGATCTGTTTTGAGAGAGATGATTTATGCTTCAAGTCCTTCACTGTGATTGGTTACTTCATCCTGCAACCTTTGATACTTGTCTGTCTATCCATGCAATCTAGAGATCATATCTTTATAGATATAGTCCCTCTCATTAAATAAACTCTGTTGATCTTCAACTTTAATCTTGAAATTTGCAATTACTGCTTCTAGATCCATAACATTACTTTCACTTTTATATTCACTATCTTCAACTTTGCATGCACAAGGAAGTGAATCACAAGAACAACAATCAATACATGTTTCATCTTCTTCATTTTTTGTTTTACACGTTTTCTGAGATATCTTCTTTCTTTGAGTAGCCTTATTCTTTTGCTTCCTTCCCATTGTGACGGATCTCCTTCAAGCGATCAAGCTTCTTCTCAAGATCCTGCTCCGATACCAATTGTTAGGAAAAATACTAAGAGGGGGGGGGGGTGAATCAGTATTTATAGCTCACTGTAAAATTTTACTTTTTCTTTACTAATTTCTATACGCGACTTTAATAAACCCAACTAGCGTATACACGCAGCTATCTTTAAGCAAACTTGCGTATGTCCAGAGATATTATTATGCAGATAATTCTTTACTTAGATCAGTGCATCATTAATTCATCAAATTTTTAGTAAGCAGTAAGCATATGCAGTAAGAATAGAATAAATCACCACACATAAGCAACACACATGAACACCAGGATTTAAGGTGGAAACCCAATTTGGGAGAAAACCACCGTTGTTGTCGTCTCTGTCTTCAATATTTATTATAAATAAAACTACGTACAATCTTGTACTAGCGCAGACTCATACTAGCACGCAGGCACCCACCTGTAGAAGTTTGCAACCTTCTCTCATTCTCCAGCTTCTACTGGAAGGGAGTTACAACCCCCTGATCTCGTTTACCAGCCACTACTAGAAGGGAGCTACTACCCCCTGATCTCGTTTACCAGCCACTACTGGAAGGGAGCTACTACCCCCTGATCTCGTTTACCATCAACCACTGGAAGGGAGCTACGACCCCCTCACTGAAGGCTTCGACCCTCAGCACCACAGCGGACCACGTTTCATCAATTTTCACACTGGATCCAACAGCTTCCACACAACAAAACTTGTAGGCCTCTTTTCATCATATTTTTAGACTGGACCCACTCCATACATTTAAGCACAAAGAACATACATCAAAATGAAACTTATAACCCCATCAATTCATTCACTGAATCATAAATCAACCAACCAACCACTGATCTTTAATCATATTCAACTAAAAGCATAATCAGTATTCAAACAACCCAGATCTGTATGAAGACATCATTGACATACAACAGTAAAACAGAAAAATAGAACAAACATTTCTTTCTGCACACTTTAGCAAAACCCTAGATCTCATACGCACTTTTTCTTAAATGACCCTATGTATATACGCGCTTTTACAGAGATGAACCTGCGTATAGACCTGCAAACATTACAGGACTACGCAACTCTTCAGAATAGATAATCATCTCAGATCTTATCCTTCACTTCAGAAAACATTCGCCAAATCACAGATCTAAACATTTCATAAACAGATCTAGAAAATACATTGTCATTTCAGGTCTAGAGATCCTGATCCATCATTGTATTCATAGGTGCATTATTATTTCAGATCTATCAATAAATTTTAACCCATTCCATGCAGATATACTTCATAGTGAAGTATTCATTAATACCCATACACATGCACACATTTTCACTATGACCTTCTTCTCCTTATATAGATTTATCCTTTACCAATACCATGAGTCAAAACCACACAACTAACGATGGTATTCTTGGACGGAATCAAATAGACAACACAACGCTCAATACTGTGGGCTAATACCATGGTAAAGCCTCTTGGTATCATATTTTTAGAGCGTAAAAGGCATACACGACTTGGATCGTTCTTATCTGCATGTATACGCAACTTAGCCTATTCAAACCTGCGTATAGAACCTGCAATATGAATATTGACCAATCTTCTGTTGAACATTACACTTTTCTTCTGATAGACTACTGAGCTTCTCCAGAGGACGTATACTCCATCTTTTACCAGATATTTTCCATCAAGGACAACATATTAAAACATAAGAATCATATTGCCAACACTAATTTCCATTGTTTTCATAAATAAATGTGCCAAAATGCCATTTTTCCTTTCCAAATCCTTTTCCATTTCCTTTGCCAATTTCCTTTTAGCCATAATAACTGAAATGAACACCCATTAGGGATTTTTTCCCACCATTCATCTTTGAATATGTGTCACATAGTCCGTGGCTATCATTTTTATTTTATTACATGGAATTTTCACCAGGGTTGTTACAAAACCCTCCCCCTTAGGGGACACTGTCCTCAGTGTTCAACCACGCATATACCTCAGCAAAACCGTTGAAAAGTAAACATACTTCCTAGGGAGATTTATAACATAACTCATTGCAACATTTACAATGAATTACCCATTCCAAAGAAAAAATCATCATGACAATCATACCCTATATTGGAGCTTTATAACATAGATAATTATGGTATTTACGATGGTATACATATATATAGAATAACTCAACCAACAAATAAAAGGATACGATACCCATATCAGCAATAAGGGAATCCAAAGGCTCACACCTCCACCCTAAAATAGTACCAGGATTCACCTCCTTCCCAGGAAGTTCATAATCCACTGTCATAGTCAAAGTCTACATTTAATGTCGAGCGCTATAATATTGTGCCACTATACCCCTAGTGAATAGTTACCAGCTTATTTTTCCAAGGCACACTCCCAATGTGCATCTAATTCCATATAGCAATTCTAATGACCAAAACAAAACTATCCCCGACCATCCCTTCTCTGCTACACAATCCCTCAGGAAATCCAGTCACCCCCTTACGAGTAGTCACTCACCTTCCTAGTTCCATTAGCACCCCCATCTCGGGCAGTCCATCCCTTGGCAAGGCTTCCTTGTATCAAAAGGTCAAACAACCAAGGCAAATACCTGCCTCAAAACCATCATACCAGTCATAACATTCTCATGGAAATAAATGGATACTATTTGGTACCAGTGTCCCAGAATGGCCCTGCTCCTGAAGTGCTTTCATGTTGCTGCTTGTTTCAATTCCTTTTGTTAACGTTGTTAGTTCTTGTAGTCAATTTCAACCACCAGATCGAGCATGTTCATGCATTCTTGTACCAAGCACATAATTCCCATTAGAATCAAAATGAATTGAAATAAACTCAAACAATACATCATTGGTATATTGTCACTAAGGTACACTTGTAATCTTGTTTAATTTCTGTCACAACAAGTCAAACTGGATGTTTAATCAAATTATCATGTATAAAAATATCACATCTAGTTATCTCAAAACAAAACCATCATAAATTAAAATCATGAAGCACATGAAATCACCACTAACAATAATCATAAATCACATGTAACCATCATAAGTCAGAATCACAGAGAAAACACATAACAATACTGAAATAAAATATCGATAATTATCCTTCATCGTTCTATACTTCTTTCTTTTCTCTTTTTGTACACACTAGATCGGTTTCCACACCTGGCAAGCACCTAGTGCGATTGCTTCTCTTTATTCACGTACACATACACACAGTGTAGATCACAACACATACATCCACACAAGGCTTACATTACCACACAATGCATACACCCACATCCTGCACACAACATAACACATACACCTACACTCGGTGTGCAGCACAACACATACACCCACACCTACATCAACGTACAACATATACATCTACACCTAGTGTACGATACAACACAATACATACACCTACACTGACATACAACACCAACACCTACACCCAATGTACAATACAAGCCAATACATATACAAAGTACAACATAACGAATACATATCTCATGATACCACGAGTATGTCATGCACATACATAATACCGCATGCCCTCAACATAAGATGTACGACATGCACATGATACCACATGTATACCAGTGCCATATGCACAACATGTACATGGTACCAAATGTACACAACACTACCTTCAAAACATGTGTACAACATCAATGTATATGGCACCAATTGCACAATGTGTACATAATTCCAAATGTACAACACACGACATGTACAATGTGTACACAATACCACAGGAACACAACACCACATGCACGACATGTACATCATTGATAACAATAGTTCCCAACTTTAGCCAAGACATCTGACACCTCAAATCCATTTAATTTAACTTTTTATTACCTTTCTCATGTATATACTGCCACCATCCATTTACTATAATGGACCCAACTAGTCGAACTGACTGTGATAGTCTTACCTTCCGTTTGTGCTTACTCATGCACTAAGCTTCATCAGTGCCTTACATTACCTGTTGGGTACCATAGAGCTCTCCCCGAGCTCCATTAAATTTCCTCTTTTCCAACCAATTCCCAATACTCTCAAAACATAAAAGGAAATAACAAGAGCAAGCAAGAATAATACCATGAAAAACCAAAGGCAATATGACACCATAAAAAATTGGCAAGGCCTTGCACTAGACATAAAAAAAATTGAAAATCACACACAAAAAAAACATAAAAGACCAAAAGTGAAAAATTGGCAACAAATGCCATGAATCAATCCCCCATGGCTTCCCAAAAATTCCAAAGGAAAGCTCAACCTAAGCCTTCTTCAATATTTCATGACAGTCTCTTTTTCCATGCAATCCTCTGCATTATAATGTCATAAACACATAACTCTCAGCGCATAAATAAATATAACAATATACTAGTTATATTACCTTGTTGTGTTAATCAAGATGACCTGTAACTGAACACACATGTAATAAATATGTACCAAACACCAATACAAAATATCTATCAATTAAAAATCAACTAAATTACCAATACTAACAACCATGTCATAATCAACTAATAGTCAAGATCATAATACTAAAACCTGTAATATCCCAAATCTGGAACAACTATAACAAATAGAATATTTTGAGATATTCTATAGTTGGAGCTTCAGAAAATCATGAGCATGGCAATGTAGAACATCTCATTATATGTAAAACAACATCTCACCAGCAGATGAAAGTACCTCAGCAAGTATATGGCCTATATTCTCCTTCCCAAGTGGGGAAATGCAGCCATATAGGGATTTTCTACAATAGTGAGAATACCCTAAGGGATTCCAAAGTTGGATAGCAGCAAGAAATCAGCTTTAACTGATGCTACATGATGGATCCTTCATTCTAAGCAACAGCAGCAACTTTACTTCACTTCTTGACTCAAAAGGGTGGGGAAAAGCAGTGATTTATGCCCTAAAATGATTAATTTCAGGGATGTGTGTAAAAATAAGGAGGGATGATGGTTGGATCTTCTAGATTAGGTTATTTTCAACTCCTATACCAAATTTCATCCCAAACAAATAATTCTAGCTAGGTTAAAAAGTTCTCCCACTCCCGAAATGGCTTAAAAATGTTGATTTCCCATGACCTAGAGTATGCAGAATGTGACTGAAGCATATGCAGCGTAACTTCTAAAGGAATTAGATAAAAATAAGTATGAACATCAGTAAATCAGACCTATGATATTATTTATGCAATATTTCAGAGAAAGACAACAGTTTTACATGGATCAAGGCTTCAGAATGAGACACTACAACACAAGAAAATGCAGAAAGAGATTAACAGCGTGATTTTCATTGCTGAAGCATGCAGTATCTTAAAACTCAGATCTACAGTAGATCTATACATAAAATTTTAGATCTATATCATATATGTAAACAATAAATTCTCCTTTATACACTCCCCTTGGGGATCTCAACAAAACATGAAGGTACAAGAGTAGATCTGAGATCTAAGTCACAGATCTGCAGAAGTATTTAGAAAATTATGAATAATAACATATATATCAGATCAGATCTGAAATAACATGGATTGGTTTGCCAATCCATGGATCACCACAGTGAAAGGAAGAAACCCTTCACTAGAGATCTCTCCTTTGTAAATAATGCCAAGTCACCCTGCAACTCTACTCTTGAAAATAACGCAGTCATGGAAGAGGGACTACGTTTTTGGCCCTGACAATTATTTGGCCTACTACCAATGTATGGATCTGAAGCTCAACCCACTAATGCACTCTTGCAGGAGGTTAAAAGACACACTCACTAAGAAGAGGCATCAGTACAAGCTAGATCTGAGCAGATCTAGTGTTCCACTTGTTGCAGCTCACATGGAAAACCCAATCCTAAGAAAGATTGTGTTGTAGATGCAAGATGAGGCTTGGACAAATTCCAGATAGTGGACTAGACAACAATACTCCTCCAAGAGCTACTCAAGGAAGGAGGTGGGGATCCTAAACAGGAAAACCCCAAGAGGTGTGTCTCAACAGACAAAACCTTCAGAAAATAATAACATCAACAACCTTTTCTTGTTGTCCTCCTCCTTATTTTATAGGATGAAAGCCTATTCAAACCCTAAACCACCTCAATGAGTTAACCCATTTCACATGTGGAGCCTCCATCTAGAACTGCGTTGTATATCCATGAGGTTCATTGTACCTGGACTGCGTTGTTGATTTGGTCAAGGTTGACCCAATCTTGTGATGTAAATCTATTCACACCTGCAAAAGTTTATTTACATAGCCCAAATATGTCTCTATTCACATAGGCATTGATTTATTTATGGTTTTCACGAGTTTTACATGTCCTCCTTTACAATTTATTCCTTAATCATGAAATGGAGAATAAAATAAGACAAAATAGAATATTACCATTAGCTTAGCTAATTGGGAATATTACAGTCCTCCCATCCAAGATGTTGCTTGTCCTCAAGCAACTGATAAGGTGAGTGCTGCAAAACTTCTCCTCCTTTGGTGACATCATCAAGGATCAAGCTCCCATCATAAGCTAGATTCTCACCAATCCAGACCCCCATGAATTGTTTTCCAAAAGTTAATATGAGATGCGCAAAATCCATCCCACAAGGAAACAATATCTCATGTGAAACATTCATGGTTTTCCTAATGTCCCCTCTGAAATATATAACACATGACACATGGAGAACTTTCAGCTCATCAGGCACATGCATACCTCTCATCCTCCCTCCATAGATTCCCACAAAAATTACAAGCATGTCATCAATGTATGGGAGAAAAATAATGTACAAATAAACAAAAAGGTGCACATATGGAGGTGGGTCATAGTCCCACATGTGGAACCAGCGTAATGCATCTCCTACTTTCATTAAACCAAGATGTGTTAAGTGGTCTTCCCACCACTTACTTGCAGCCCATTCCATCTCATTGTAGCTGAATGTGTGGGATATGTTTGGTGCCTTAGGAAAGCACCCATCATGAAACAAGATCTCCCTTTTTCCACCAAGGGAGTGGCCAAGTACAACAAGTGTTGTAGCCCAAAATTTTCCATGAGATTGACAAGATAAAACTCTCCTCCTTGGAGTCATGGCCTACATAAACAAGGTGGAGGAATGCATATAATCAGAAAAATAAACTTGTTTCACCTGAGCATGTTCTTCACCAATAGTCCTCCCCGTCAAATGGGAGTGGTGCATAGATCTATCTCCTCCCTCAAGAGGGGAGAGAGAAGGCTGAATTAACTGTCCAACAGAGCTATGTTGCTGCCCCATCTCCACAAGGTTCATGCATCTTTGACAATGCTGATAGAGTTCTCCTTCAAAGCCCTCCCAATAGTAGCTCCTCAAGATGGTGTTGTTGAGCTTCATAAGATACTCTTGGCTGAAACAGAACTCCTCATAGGCCCATTGTAGTAACTTCTCCTTAAGCTTGGAGGCTCTAGATAAGAAGATCCTACCATGATTATAGATGAATCCATCAAGGACTGAAGAGCTTCCTTCATGCAACCAGTCATCAAGAATCATGCAAGTATGAAGATCCTTGGAATATTCCACCAACAGTTAGGATTTCCAATAGGGATCTAAGGTGCCCAACAATGACAGCGCGGGTAGGATGTCATCTGAATTATCTGCCATGTTTTTTTCTTCCCCTTTGATACCTCCTATTCCAAAGGTACAAAGTGGAAGGTTTCCAAATGCTCCTTGCTGCCCTCATTGCTCATGCACATGCTTCAAAGGAAAAGGAAGCTCTTGGAAGTTAGTCTCCCAGGGGAGGCTATCATCTGTCCAAGGCCTTTTTGTTTTGGCCAAAGAATGCATGTGGGACCACCATCTCTCTTCCATCAGGGAAGAGTGTTCTTCAGACAAGTTTTCCTCTTGCTTCAAGGCTTGCCTCCCATGCTTCATGATGGTGTCATTTTCTCTCCTTGCAGCATATCTTCTCAGCGCAATTTGAGAGGTGAGGATAGATAGTGAAATCAAAGGAAAAATGCTCTCCCTTTATTTGTACCTCCCCCATACCCTCAGTGCTGTAGCATGGTCTCCTAATGCTCTCTTCCTTCTTTGATCTATGGAAGGAGCATCAATGCATGAAACATCTCCCATCAAATCTGAATCAGGTGGTCTCCCAGGGGGTACACCACAAGATAAAGATGTCTCATGGCTCATTCCCATGTGAACTACCGATGGTAACATAATATGACTACTTCCACTGTGAAAATCCATCTTTAATTGTTGTGTGGAAGTACCATGATAAAGAGAGGTTGGAGCAACTCCCCCATCTTCTTCTTCATTTCCCACCTTCTGCAAGATTTCATAGTCTAAGGTGCTTCTTTGTTTTGTCTCCTTGTCTATAGACACATTCTGCTCATCTTTTCCATGAATAAGATCCTGGGGACCTCCTTGCAGAGATACAAGGGCCCTCATAGTGGAAACAATAGCTTCAACTCCATCTCTCAGATACAAAGGCCCTCATAGTGGAAACAATAGCTTCAACTCCATCTCTCAACAAAGTTAGATTCCCTCCTGCTATCACAGCACTGGGGGAACCTTTCAGTTCTACTTCTTCCTCCTTCTCAACAATGGAGTATGCCCCATCAATAAGAGATATTTTTTCTTGATATCTCATTGAGGAAAGGACATTCATGTCTTCTTCTTGAGAAGAATGATCTTGCTGAAGTAAGGCCTTTGCCCCTGGCAAATCATGTAGCAGATCTTTACCCCTCCCAGCAATGTTCTGAAATGGAGTTATCTTCATGGATATTCTCCCTTCTTTGAGTTGACAAAACTTAGGGAAGCCTAAATTATCCTTGAATCTTTTAGACTGAGATTCATGTTCTCAGAGGTAGTCACCAAGGGTCTCCTCCTCTGGTGTCTCTCCCTCTTCTTCTCCTCTTGCAAAGAATGCAGGCATGCTGCAACGTTGTAGATCAGATTGTGTGGCTGCATGCTCACACACATTAGATGAAGTAGCGGGGCTACCCTCTTGTGCAAACCTCATCAAGAGATCTGCTGATCTTCCATTCCTCACTCCCTTGATTTCTCCCTCCAGCTCATGCAAAGCTTGAGAAAGAATGTTAGAGAACTCTACTCCTTTTATTCTTCCATGCAAAGGGGTTTCAATGGTGTAATAATTTTTCTTCTGTCTTCTTCCATGATACCTATGCTCTCTGTCAGTGAGAGGTTCTCCTCCCTCTGAAGACATATTGGCTCCAAGAATGCACAGGTTGTGCCAAAGATCTTGCTTTGATACCACTGTAATATCCCAAATCTGGAATAGCTACAACAAATAGAATATTTTGAGATATTCTATAGTTGGAGCTCCATAAAATCATGAGAATGGAAATTTAGAGCATCTCATTATATGTAAAACAACATCTCACCAGAATATGAAAGTACCTCATCAATTATATGGCCTATATTCTCCTTCCCAAGCGGGGAAATGCAGCAATATAGGGATTTTCTACAACAGTGAGAATACCCTAAGGTATTCCAAAGTTGGAGAGAAGAAATAAATTAGCTTTAACTGATGCTAGATGACAGATCCTTCATTCTAAGCAACAACAGCAACTTTACTTCACTTCTTGACTCAAAAGGGTGGGGAAAAGAAGTGATGTATGCCCTAAAATGATTAATTTCAAGGATGTGCATAAAAATAAGGAGGGATGACGGTTGGATATTCTATCTTAGGTTATGTGCAACTCCTATACCAAATTTCAGCCCAAGAAAATAACGCTAGCTAGGTTAAACAGTTCTCCCACTCCCGAAATGGCTTAAAAATGCTGATTTCCCATGACCTAGAGTATGCAGAATGTGACTAAAGAATATGAAACGTAACTTATGAAGGAATTAGATACAAATAAGTATGAACATCAGTAAATCAGACCTATGATATGATTTATGCAATATTTCAGAGAAAGACAGCAGTTTTACATGGATCAAGGCTTCAGAATGAGACACTACAACACAAGAAAATGAAAAAAGAGATTAACAACATGATTTTCATTGCTGAAGCATGTAGTAGATTACAACTCTGATCTATAGCAGATATTTACATAAAATTTTAGATCTATATCAGATCTGTAAACAAGAAATGCTCCTTTATACACTCTCCTCTGGGATCTCAGCAAAACATGAAGGTACAAGAGTAGATCTGAGATCTAAGTCATAGATCTGCAGAAATATTCAGAAAATTCTAAATAATAGCATATATAGCAGATCAGATATGAACTAACATGGATTTTTTGGCCAATCCATGGATCACCACAGTGAAAGGAAGAAACCCTTCACTATAGATATCTCCTCTGTAAATAATGCCAAGTCACCCTGCAACTCTGCTCTTGAAAATAACGCAGTCATGGAAGAGGGACTGCGCTTTTGGCCCTGAGAATGCTTTGGCCTACTGCCAATGTATGGATCTGAAGCTCAACCCACTAATGCACTCTTCCAGAAGGTTAAAAGACACACTCACTAAGAAGAGGCACCAGTACAAGCTAGATCTAAGCAGATCTAGTGTTCCACTTGCTGCAGCTCACATGGACAACCCAATCCTAAGCAGGAGTGTGCTGTAGATGCAATACGAGGCTTGGCCAAATGCCGCATAGTGGACTAGACAACAAAACTCCTCCAAGAGCTGCTCAAGGAAGGAGGTGGGGATCCTAAACAGGAAAACCCCAAGAGGTGTGTCTCAATAGACAAAACCTTCAAAAAATAATAACATCAACAACCTTCTCTTTTTTTCCTCCTCCTTCTTTTATAGGATGAAAGCCTTTTCAAACCCTAAACCACCTCAATGAGTTAACCCCTTTCACATGTGGAGCCTCCATCTAGAACTGCGTTGTATATCCATGAGGTTCATTGCACCTGGACTGCGTTGTTGATTTGGTCAAGGTTGACCCAATCTTGTGATTCAAATCCATTCACACCTGAAAAATTTTATTTACATAGCCCAGATATGTCTCTGTTCACATAGGCATTGATTTATTTATGGTTTTCAGGAGTTTTACATGTCCTCCTTTACAATTTATTCCTTAATCATGAAATGCAGAATAAAATAAGACAAAATAGAATATTCTCATTAGCTTAGCTAATTGGGAATATTACAAAATATCACCTACTTGCACTCAATTACATATCAACTATCTCAACACATGCATGTTATTATAACCAAATTAAAACAATATCCTTCCTTCATTCAATCTTATTGACACATATAATCATATTATGCAATTAATCAAACATTCTAACAACTTGCAAACATACCATGCTAATTATATCAAGTAGATGACATAATCAATTACTCAAAACAATCAAGCACCAAGTATACGACATAAGCAAACTCATACCTCAATATGCTTCACGGGAGGCTATCTTATCTGCACAATCCATCTAGATTAGCACAATATAACTTCACAACACCTCAACTCAACATAAATAAGATCGGGATATCCATTAAAGTAACTAAATAACATGTTCACATCATAAACTCATAAACAATTGTCATTCATGCATAACAATCACATATGCAAAGTCAGCCTAGATTAGTACAATACAATATCACAAATATATCGACTCATACATGAATATAATAAACCTAACCATCTACATAATCCAATCCAAATAAATACGATACATATAACATCAAGATCTTACTGAAATAATCATAATCATCAAGATAGTCACATATAACAACAACAAGCTATATGTCATGCTCATCAATAGCATGTAACCTAATCATCAAGCTAACTATCATACAAAAACAACAAGTTAGCCTATATTATACTCATCAACAACATATAATATAACTAACATAAAACAACAATAGAAATGCATACCACTACAAGTTTCTATCATTCATGACTATCTGACATGTGTACATATAACTGCACAATCAACTAGCATCTATAATGTATGTAACCATAACATTAATAGAATGAAAGGAATGCATATAACAATATTTAACCTACATAACTACATGTCGAACATCCAAACCTGTATGATGACATGCTCTTGCCTCGAGGTCCAATGATGCAACTTCACTTTGATGATCTGCATCTCCTACTCTATCTCAGCCAACATATTAGAATAACATACCAATATCTTCATGATGACCTAATCACATACAATGACCTTATGCATGAAAATCTCAACCATACCAATACAAACTTGACCATATGCACCCACTTGACATGTATAACCAATTATGAATGGCAATGCATGTTCAACATATAACATCACATAAGCAAGCATCCACGGACAACACACAAGCATGACCAATATGTGATAACTTAAACAAGAAATGCATACAAAACATGTAGAAACATATTAAAAAGTGTGCATAAATAATACACAAGCATGAGAAACACATAATCAGTCATACACTCATGACAACATGTTGAAAACAACACCATCAACACTTCCATGGTGACACCACAATGGAAAACACAACACGGATGCAACAAGCACATATAGACCACAATAATACTACACATGAATTCAACCAACATAAACGCATGATCAACACACTATCCATCTAGTACGAGAGTTTAACCGTGCTCTGATACCACTATGTGGTATCATATTTCAACCAAATAAAAGAGAGCTAGACATCACACAAAGAGAACGGAAACAAAAAATTTCCCAAGGAGAGTACAACCTGGCTCTGATACCACTCTATAACACCCTCTTCCCACATCTACCCAAGCAAAAGTCCAACCAGATTAAAAATGCGACAAGAGGCTACAAATATGAGATTTAACCTCATATATGACCTTGAGGAAGTGAAACCGACATAAACCTGACAAAAAAACCTTACACTACATCAACAACACCTCCAGGAGGTAACCCAACTTCCCAGACCCATGAACCCTGAAGGGGACTGATTTTTTAACAATTTAAGCCTTAGCCATGGGCATGTAAGGGTAAGGGAGTGGCTAGCAACCTATAGTTGTGGTAATTCCAAGGCAAGGTCATAGCCAAGGCCCAAAAAGTCAGTTTTTTCCTGCAACTTCGGGATTTGTGCCACCTTTTTAGCCCTAGAGCCCATGTCACTGCCCATAACTTCATGAAAATTTAGGAGAGGATAAATAAAATTAAAACAAATGTATGGAAGCAATCACATTATCATGAATTCATCTTGACCCCTCCCATCGATGATAGGAATTTCGTCAAACATGTCACAATATGTATTGTCATGCATCTACATGTATAAACATAGGGGTGTCATACTTATCTGAGAATCGCTAAGAAGAATTTCTCCCTTACATCATAAGCTACAATACAATCTATTTGACCAAATATACATGGTGTATTCATTTATAGGTAAAAACATGGAGAGATCCATACATCATCACTGATAAATTACATGCTTATAACCATCATAATAACAACAAAAATGAAATAGATACAACAACAATAGAATCCACATAATAATCAGTACAATTATACATCAATTACCAAAGGAATTAATTTCTCATTAATAAATGCATGAACAAACCGGGGATGGGACTACCACATTCTACCCTACCATAGATTGGTTGAGCCAAATCTCCCTTCAGCCAATCGCCCTCATGCCATATTCCAGGCATGAATGTGGGACTCATAACCAACTCAAAAGGAGCCAAAAAAGCATGAATGCTAACGAATTTCTCCGCCTACACAGTGCGGAATTTGAGTACCTCTTAGTCTCTTAGGCTTTACCATAACCCACAGTTTGATCCAGGGGTTACCAGGCCCTACACTGAGACCATCTCTCCAGGCTTTACAATACATCACATCCCGTGAATACTAGGCCCAACAGAGAGAAATCCACCTCTTGGATTTACCGTATATCCTGTCATTCACTAGCAAGGATTCTTAGGCCCACTGAGGCACACAATATGGCTTCACTGCAACCCATAGTCTAGCTCAGGGGTTAGTAGGTCATTTTCTTTACCGTGATCCACAGTCTGGTTCAAGGACCACTAGGCCATGTGTTTGTCATTTTTAGGATCCACCCAACTCAAATTTTAATCCATTCAGCAATGCAACTCAACCAAAGTATGAGAAACCCATCTCATCAAAGTTATACGTAAAAGGCAAGGCTAGGATGAAAACCACTGTCATGCTAGAAAAAAACCCATGCCAAGACATCAAGAAACTACATGCAATACCATGCATGCTAGATCTAGCAAGGAAATCACATATGCAAATCGATACCTGCAAAGAATCTCGATGTAGCTCATTGATCCTTCTCTTCCTTGCTTTCTTTTCCTTTCTGGATCCAATGCCCAAGTTCTCTAAGAAAATTCAAAGTGTCCAAGAGTGAGAGTGAGAGAGAGAATAACGAGAGAGCTCCAAAAAATGCACTGACAAAAGGTACAAAAATATTTCCCATTGATCCTTAAAATCCTTTTTATGGAAGAGGCCTATATTTTCTTCATTTTCCATTATTTTCCTTCATTTTCCTCCTCACATGCTTTCATCCCCCTTTTCTCCTAATTTCCATTATTTTCATAAGTAAATGTGCCAAAATGCCATTTTTCCTCTCCAAATCCTTTTCCATTTCCTTTGCCAATTTCCTTTAGGCATAATAACCGAAATGAACACCCGCTATGATTTTTTTAACACCATTCAACTTGGAATACATGTCCCATTGACTATGTTATTATTTTTACTTTTATTACATACAATTTTCACCACGGTTATTACAACAACCACCCTCCAAAATTTTTCCTATGCCTAGATTTTGGAGCCTAACCTTCTACTCACTAGAGCTTATCTTACACTGGTATCAAGCATCTATGATATCATTGAGACTTATCCTTCCCATATGTGTTTGTGTTCACTTTTTTTTACACTTCGCTAAAATTTCTAAGTCACAAGCTAACCTCCTGACTTTGTTGCACAATAGTTTTGGGCTTGCCTCCAGAAACTGCCCAATCCTTGAGGGAAAGTACCCTTGATGATCAGAATTGCACAGTTCAGAATGGAAGTTATAATTGAGCTCAGAAACTGCATAGTAATGGAAGACAACCCAACGTTGAGCCCAAAACATGTGCAATCCCTCGTTGAGCTCAAAATTTGTGCAGTGCATAGAGCCAAAAATTTCCCAGTTCCTTAGAATTGTGCAATATTTACTGACAACGTGCATTGCAAGTTTTTCCATAAAATCCAAAAAGATAAAAAGAAAAAAGCTTCCCTAAAAAATAGGGATCTATTTTTAGTATCCTGAAGGAGGCATAATTGCTATTTTTAGAAACTTCCACCATGTGTCACTTTTTCCTTGATTTTAGGCATGTGTGTCATAGAGCCTAATTTGCTCAAATATATTTAATCGATGCCTATATATCTCATTTTCACATTCGATCTTATATCTCTAGCATTCCCAAGGAGATCAAGGAACCTTCGGTGCGGTCATCGTCTCTTTTCTTGGTGAGTTTCGCTTTTATTGCATTTTGTCGTTTTTTCTGTTGCTTTTTGTCATTTTTCTTGTGTAAGTGTTGTTTTTCTTATTTGTCTTCATGCATGCTAGTGTTTTAACTTTTTTTTTCATGTAGAATTTTTTTTTCAAGTTATTGTTTTCCTTTCACAAGTGTCGCATAGTTTTTTTTTTTTTTGCACCGATGGTTACCGTTGTAGCGACTCTCCTCACTGATTTCATTTTATTCCCATTTATAAATTTTTTGCACTTAATTTGCATTGATTCAATCATACTTAGCAAGATATGCACTCAAGCTCTCACCATCACTTAGATCTTCTCGTTTCTCGTTTTTATATCCACTTTAATCAATGATAGAATTAATTGTTACAACAATTGTAAAAACCAAAAAGATAAAATCAATTAATTAAAAATTAACTTCAATACTAATTGATGTAGATAAGTGCCCAGAAACTTGAACATAAATTTTGATGAACCAGGGTGGTGAACACCAACACTAATCCATGCAAAAGAGTGCACGGAAGCTTCAATCTAAATTCTTACCCGGTGGCAGTAGCATCAAGCTCCTTCAACGAAAGACTAAATTCTTACCCCGTGGTAGTAGCATCAAGCTCCTTCAATGAAAGAGTGATTGTGATCATTGAAACATGTCGAGTTGTCTCCAAGCTAGAGTGTAAAATTACAAATCAAATCACTAACACATTATACAGACCAATCCAACACAATTTAAAACAAAAGACGCAATCCATTATACTGACCAATCCAACACAATTAAAACAAAAGACACAATCACCCTAATTAGTTATAACAACAAAAACAAGCATATTGCAGCTGACTGTTTTTAGTACATAGGAAAAAAAATTGGGAACTCTTTTCCTGGGAACAATTTTATGTTGAATGCTCTTTCTTTTAATACTCAAAATAGCATAATAAGCATCAAATTATGAAACTATCTATCACAATATTAATTACGGCAACAACCCCTCTTTACTAGCTGATTGTTGTAATCTGATGTAGACCAAGAACTCTTGGTTGAAATTATGTAGACAACTAATAAAAATATTGAAAACTATGCTTTGAGTTTTTAAAAATAACAATTCAGAAGAGAATCATTAAAAACTAAAAGCATAAAATTCAAGAATATATCCTACAAACATAAAATGCACTGCACTTAATTTTTTTATTTCAGCAATAAAATGCACTGCACTTAATTTTGTTATTTCAGCAATAAAATGCATTGCACTTAATTTTTTTATTTCAGCAATAGCTACAACCTTTTTGATGGCTTGGCCCATTGCTTTCAACACAATTTTTGTAGTTGCCTTGTCCTGAGGGTAGAAGAGAAAAAAATTTAGTTGGTAAATACAATCGAAAAAGTGCTTGCACCTTTTATCTTTAAAACATTTACTATAATTTGGCCAATCAATCATAAAAAAATTGAATACTAACTGTCATTTCATTCGATAGATAAGTTTCATTCACATATTTAAATGTTCCAAGCCAAGTAATGAACACTGCATAAACACATCAAGGAAAAGTCATCTACCAGAAAACATTTCATTCAATAGCTAAGATTCATTCACATATTTAAATGTGCCAAACCAAGTTGTTGGCTCCCTGTGATTTTCAAGATTGGTAAGAACAAACACTACAGGGGCCGCATCAGAACCACTTTGGAATCCTGGGACCTAGCCTTCCTGGATTTAGAGAGGGATCTCTCTATTTGTAAGTGTTTTCAAATAATATATCTCTATGTTCTTTGTTTTATGATATTAGGCTAATTATGAATTTCTAAGGACTTCTTTATTTTGGTTGAATTAATTAGTAGATTGACAAATCTGTGGTGTGACTAATGGAAGGGATGTTTCAGCTGAATAGATAGACTATGAGAAAACATTGATCCATTGGGCTATGGAGTCATAAAAGGATTTAATTGTTCATCAACTCTTCAAGGGTTTTCATAGGGCAAGCTAACTATATCAAGTGGATCTCTTAGATTAGATTGTGATATGAAACAATAATAAGTTGTGAAGGCAACAAAGCTATTGTCAGTTAAGAATCTTCTAGCTCTACTTAGAAAAGAAAAGCCTTTTAAGGTAATTGTTTTAGGCAGACCAAAGGACAGGGCGCACCATAGACTTCTTTGGCCAGACTTTAATAAGAAAACCTTTCAAACAACAATCCAGCAATCATAAGACTACTTTCAGATAAAAGAAAACATTTAAGATAACAGTGAGAGCAACTAAAGAGAAAACTGAAGCCTATCTTCTTTAACTCAACACTCAAAAGAATCTTCAAAGCAACATTTCGAGGAAGACCAGAGGACAGGGCATACCATAGACTTCCCTGGTTTAGACTCTACTAAGTATACTTCAAAGAAAGGTCTTAAAAACAATATCTCAAGCCATACTGAAGGACAGGGCTCACCATAAACTTCCTTGGTTTCACTCAATTGAATCATTTCTAAGACAACAAGCTAGATGAAACTGGAGGGCAATTAAGAATCCTTCAATCAGACCTTGCAGAAGAAAACATAAAGATAAAGAATGCAGACACAGATATGGTTCCAAGACAGCATATCCTATTCTAAAATTTATGTTCTTTTATCAGAGAAAGATGGACATAATGGAAAACATAAGAAATAAAGTGACAAATGAGGGAAACTTCACCATTAACATAGCTCAAGAATCCTGTGAACATGCTTGTATTATTGATGATCAAACCAGTTACAATATTCCATGTACAATATCTCTCTGCAACTCAGAGCTTTCTCAAATCCAGCCTAGAAATCCTCAACTAACTCAGCAGCAGAAATCAGTCAAATAACCACCAACTAACCAACACTAAAAATGAAGCTCATATACAGTATTTATCTGCAAAATGAGGAGGTGGTGCTAAGCTAGGGTTTAAATGTCATTTATTACAGAGTTAGTGATTTTTTACCTTTGAGACCATGCAAGTCCCAAGGAAAAAATATTTGAATGACTTTCTCTGTAATAACTCCTAACTTAACTTCTAAGCTGATTTCTGTGAAATGTTTGAATTTAAGGCTTTTTTAATAACTTTACAATAACTGTTGATAGATGAAAAATATCTCTGACTTTTTATAATAACTATTTGATGCTTTATTGTAAGAAAACATGTTGTAGGTGGCAAAATTATCTCCAGAAGAAGTAACTGCTTAGATTTAGTCACTCAAATGTGTTTTAGGGCTTAATCTGCTTCTGTTTTATCTCTAAACTCTATATTAGGCCTTTAAACTTTGATTTGTCCTTTATCTGTCTATTTCACTGTCTTTTTCTTTATCCTGCCTTAGCTCTATTTTTGTGGCTAATCTTCATGTTTTATCTTTGACCTATGTTTAGCCTTTTTATTCCTTTAATCTTTACTTCTTCATCATATTCCTTTGAATTTATTTCCTCTAACTGTAATTGTTTGTCTATGCAGGTATGCATTTCTTCTGCACTAGATGGTTAAGTAACCATCGATGATCATGTTTCATCGATGATCAATCTTGACACAGGGCCTTTGGTCCCTTTAAATTTGATTTAAATCCCTGGATCATCACCCAGGCACTCATCCAATTGATCTTGAACCATTGCAATGTGTTAATTTGCATATTCGCCATTAAACCTGCACACAAAACAAACAATTATCTTTAAAACCTACGACGAGGGTTTACTGCATTTTCAGTGGTTTTTGTGTTATCGAAGGGAAAAAATGGCGAATTGGGGTCTTGGTTCTGTAGGTGGAACTAGCAGGAAATTCGAATGGAGGTGGAGGCATTCAAATTATGGCGCAAAGGTATAAGCAATTTTTTGGAAAACCGATAGCGGTTTTCTCGCGATCAGAGGGGTGGTAATGGTTTTCGCAGAAATGATGCGATACCATTGAGCGATCGCCACGTCGCAGGTAGAAACTGCCCATTTCGCATGGTCGTTGATTACTTAACGCAAGCGCAATTCAATTTGTGATATGAGATGTGGGTCGTCGGATCTCAAGGGTGGAGATCGACGGCGATTGCAAGCCTTGAGAGTGGCAGGCTAGTTCGGAGGTGGAGCCCGGGGATAGGTGGCGAAATAGGAGTGGGCGCGGGTTTTGATGAAGAAGCGGGGCCAGGGGTCTGTATAGATCAAGCGAAATGCGCCTTTTTATAAGGTTTGGGGATGGTTTATGAGGGGTTTCAAAAATAAAGAGTGGGGGGCTATAATATAGGCAGGGTTAGGGTCGTATGGTGACGGGGCAGGTGCATTCGGGCAAGGGCTAAGAATAAAGGGGTTTGGGGTTAAAAGAGTGGAGTTAATGTATTAAAACAGGGTTTTAATATAAAAACATAAAAGGACCTGAAAGTCGAACTTTTGGTTTAAAACAATGTAAAAAGACATTTTTACACGGTTTTAACATTTATAAAGGAAAGTGATGAAGGGGGATTGTTGAAAGGGGAAAATGGGTTTTTAGAGGGGGAATGAGTGAATCAGAGTGTGGGTAAGGAGGGAGAGTGAAAATAAGATGAACCAGCCCAAAATGAATTCCCTTAATAACAGCAAGGTAATTTTGAAAGGGGAAGAGATGAAATATAGTGAAAAAGGTTTATATAGGATAATGAAGGCAGTGATATTTCTAAAGATAGTTGATAAGACAATAATGCTATCTTTAGGTGCTTGCAAAACATCCACAGTCACCTAGTGAATTCTGTAAAATATAGGAGGATAACAGTGGCTCCAGCTGGGGAGGGCAGCTTCTTTAGGAGGTGTCAAGAACCTCAGAGACAAAATCTCTAGAAGAAGTAGACCAGTGCCTTGTTTTGCATCTTGAAATACCTCTTTTCTTTCAATTCGTTGATTTTTTTCTTGTTCCTTTGAAGCTGTTATATTCAAAATCTGAAAAAATCTGATTTAAAAAATAAAAAATAAAAATAAAAATAAAATAAAAATAAATAAAAACATGATTGCTTCAACTCAACTTCTACCTACCCATCCTATTTTCCTAACATTTTTTCTTCATTGGGTGCATTTATATTAGCCAACCCTTGACATCAATTTTCTTTTTGAAGACAGGAAACTATCAACTTCTACACTTATATCAGTAAAAATCTCAGATTAGGCTGATGAGATTTTTATTCTCTACCTAATCTATTTATCTGTCGAGATTAAGCTGTTTGACAGATTTTCATTCTCTATGCTAAAAACAGAAAATTGAAAACATAACCAAATCAAGATTAGACAGTCTAATTTGTTATGAGTTGTGGCATTTTGTACAAGTCTGCACACTGATTTTATTTTGTAGAATTTTTAAAACAAAAACTTTGAGTGCTGTGATTTGGAATTTGTTTTTCATCCCTCTCTTTCTTTATTGGTTCAAATTTGAGCATTGGAACCACATCTTTTCCTAATCTAATCTACTGATAAGCCAAGTTTAGACAGTTTGGAAAATATTCATTCACTAACCTATCAGCAGAAATTTAAACTTGTTCAATCATGATTAGGCTATATGACTGAACAAAACTTATTTTCTCAAGTAGTGGCATTTGGACTTGCACACTTTCAGACATATTTCTTTTTTGGGTATGGGGTTGTACCTATTCTTTTTTCTTGCCCTCTTTTTCTTCTTTTTCTTTAAACAATGTTATATACAATGAACAAATCTTTAAACTGAATATTTTTAACAAAAGTAATGCTTTAGCATCCTACCATTGACAGGACCTCCAAATAGTTATGTTCCATCCATCTCTTGCAGAAAAAAATGCATTGTTACCTCTGGCAGAGTGGATAATGTATGGGCCTTTCCACGGATTTTCAAATTTTCCATGCTTTCCCTTGTCTTCTCTCCTTGAGTCCCATTTGAGCACTTTGTCACCAATGTTGAAAGCATTTGCTTTTTTTCTCTTGTTAAACAGCTTCTTGATGTTTTCCTACACTAGTTGTGTTCTGTTATATAGTTCCTCTCTAGTTTTCTACAACTGTATAGTCTTATTTATCCTTTTTATCACGTCATCCTCTTCAGACTGTACTTCTTGGATCAACTTCATGACTAGCACTCATAAACTTGTTGGAAAAATTGCATCTGCTCCATAAACTAGCTGGTAGGGAGACATCCCAATTGATTTTTTACTTATTAATATGTCTGCCCATAACGCATGTACTAGCTTGATGTGCCATGACTTTTTATTCTCTTCAAGCAACTTTTTGATGATGTTCACTAAACTTTTGTTTGAGGATTCTGCCAACCCATTACCTTGAGGGTAATAAGTTGTAGAATGACCTAACGTAATCTGATATTTGTGGCAAAATTCCACCAACTTCTTGGATCTAAAGGCTGCAGCATTGTCAGTGATAATATTTCTAGGACAGCCAAATCTAGACAAAATATGGTTTTCAAGGAACTTAATGATGACTAAATCTGTGGTAGTTCTAGAAGGGATGGCCTCTATCCACTTTGTAAAGTAATCAGTTGCAGTGAGGATCTATTTATGTTGGGTAGATGAAGCAGGATGGATTTCCCCAATGAATTCTAGGCCCCACTATTGAAAAGGAGCTTCAACAGAGATAGGATGCAAAGGTAAGGGCGGGAGTTTCCTTTTACCTTCAAATATTTGACACTTATGGCAGGCAATTACCATTTTATGGATGTCTTGAAAGAGGGTGGGCCAATAGTAACCAACTCTAAGGATTTTGCTGACAGTAGTTTTCCAATAGAGGTGGCCTCCACATTCTCCTTCATGAAACTCATGCTTGATCTTATCTGCATCATTCTTAGGCAAACATTTAAGCAATATACCACTAACATTTTTCCAATATAAACATTTATCTAAAATGCAGTAATTTACAGCCTTTAACTTTAAGAATATTGCCTTTGTATTAGACAAACCAAGAGGAACATTAAGATTGAGAAGCACATATAAAATATCATCATACCAAGATGAATTCAAAAATGAATCTTCAATGAGTGGACTTGCCAACTCCTGTTCATCTAATGCATCAATCATGTTCATGTCTAGTGCTTGGAAGTTTGTTTCAGCCATGAGTTTAGTCAGTCCTTGTCCTTTAATGAGTTTAGTGGGTTTAATTTCTAAATTATATTCTAATATAACATCAATCCACTTTCGTCTTTTGCCATCTGGGTCTTGTGTTAAAATATCTTTCACCACTGAACTAGGCACAAATGCAATGATGTGTGAGTGTAAAATGTAAACTCTGAAATATTTCAATGCCTTATGTTGTATTTCAGAGGTGCATCTCTTAATGCCTTGCTAAAAATTCAATAGGTTACTCTTTTCCCTTTATGTTTTTTTGTAATAGGACAGAAGCAACTGTATGTTCTGATGCAAAGGAGAATATGAAGAAGTCTTTGGTGAAATCAAGGCTAATTAGAACTGGTGTTTGGGTGAGTGCTTGTTTAACCAGTTCGAAGGATTGCTTTGCTTCAAAGGTCAATTTAACTCATATTTCTCTTTTCAACATATTTGTCATGTTTCTAAGGAGTTTAGAAAGGTTGGGTATGAACCTTCTTAAGAAATTTATCTTTCCAATGAAAGACTGCAGTTCTTTGATATTTCCAGGATGATTGATTTGCAATATTCCTTCAATCCTTTTTGGGTCTATCTTGATCCCTTCTTCAGATATAATATGGCCCAAAATTTTTCCTTCTTGGAGGCCAAATAGATTTTTCTTGGGATTCAGAGACAAACCATATTTTCTCCATTTTTCAAGGACTTTCCTTAAATGATATAGGTGTTCTTCATTTGTTTTTGAATAAATTGTGATTTCATCAAGGTAAATCACAATGAAGTAACCTATTTCTTATGAGAAAGCAATATCCATGGCTCTTTGGAAGGTGGCACCAGCATTCATTAATCCAAAAGGCATTTTTGCGTACATGAAAGTGCCCCAAGGTTCAGTGAAAGCTATTTTGTGTTGATCATCTGGGTGTAGCAGCACCTGGTTGTATCCTGAAAAGCCATCTAGCAAAGGAATTCTTTTAGAACCAACTACCCTTTGTAAGATATGATCCATTTTAGGTAAAGGGTAGTTGTCCTTTAAAGAGGCTTTGTTTAGGTTTCTAAATTTTATGCATAGCCTTATTTCTCATGTTTTCTTCCTAACTGATACAAGGTTTTAAACCCATTCTGAGTATCTCAGAGGGACTATAATTCCAGCATCATACATTTTCTTAATCTCTTTCTCAACCAAGGGTAGTTGCACAGGGTTTATTTTGCACAGTTTTTGTTTAAAGGGCTTCTGGTTTTCTTTGAGGGGTATCTTATGCTGAATTATCTCTGTATCATAGGATTTTAGATCTTCATAAATCCAATCAAAAACATCAATAAATTCTCTAAAAAGCTCAAGATATTTCTATTCTGCATGAGCAGGTAGTGTTTTATACAGTTTGATCATTTTGGGTTTTTGTTCACTGCCTATATTGCACTCCTCTATTTTAGTTTCAGTTGGTTCCATTTTTGGCTTTTTGGAAACATTATTAAAGTCAAACAATTCTTCTAGAGGCACCAATCCCTTTGGCAAGTTATCAGTATTAGACTGCAGCACTTCAAAGTCTTCTTTTTCTAGACTAGTGCATAGTTCTGTCTTACATATGTTTTCTTTGGTTAACAGATTTATATGAGCAGTGTCAAGAGGTTCTTCTTTGTAAGATTTTTCCCCAGTAGGGCAATCTTCTTCATAGTCTGAGTTTGAATTTGGCATTTCAAACCCATTTCTGGACTGCAGGAAATCCTCTATCTGTTTATCTCCTTCAAAAACTTGCTAGTACTTTATATTATCAGGGACTGTTGGTCTATATTTGACCTTGACTGTGTATTGTTTGCTTTCATAAGGTTTTTGACATATACTTGCAGCAAATGCTAAACCATTAGCAAGAATGTTTTGGTTTCTAGGGACAAATTTAAGCTTATATTCTGTGAATGTTTTCAAGAGGTCAATAGCATCATCTCTATAGGAAAGAACAAACACTGCAAGGGCCACATCAGAACCACTTTCGAATCCTAATACCTAGCCTTCCTGGATTCAGAGAGGGATCTCTCTATTTGAAAGTGTTTTCAAATAATATATCTCAATGCTCTTTTTTTATGATATTGGGCTAGTTATGAAGTTCTAAGGAGTTGTTTGTTTTGGTTGAATTAATTAGTAGATTGACAGATATGTGGTGTGACTAATGGAAGGGATTTTTCAGCTGAATAGATAGACTATGAGAAAACATTGATCCATTGGGTTATGGAGTCATAAAAGGATTTAATTGTTCATCAACTCTTCAAGGGTTTTCATAGGGCAAGCTAACTATATCAAGTGGATCTCTTAGATTAGATTGTGATATGAAAAAATAATAAGTTGTGAAGGCAGCAAAGCTATAGTCAGTTAAGAATATTCTAGCTCTACTTAGACAAGAAAAGCCTTTTAAGGTAATTTTTTTAGGCAGACCAAAGGACAGGGCACACCATAGACTTCTTTGGCCAGACTTTAATCAGCAAACCTTTCACACAACTAACCAACAATCACAAGACTACTTTCAAATAAAATAAAACATTTAAGATAACAGTGAAAGCATCTAAAGAGCAAACTGAAGCCTATCTTCTTTAACTCAACACTCAAAAGAATCTTCCAAGCAACATTTGGAGGCAGACCAGAGGACAGGGCATACCATAGACTTCCCTGGTTTAGACTCTACTAAGTATACTTCAAAGAAAGGTCTTAAAAAAATATCTCAAGTCGTACTCAAGGACAGGGCTCACCATAAACTTCCTTGGTTTCACTCTATTGAATCATTTCTAAGACAACAAGCTAGATGACACTGGAGGGCAATTGAGAATCCTTCAATCAGACCTTGCAGAAGAAAACATAAAGATAAAGAATGCAGACAGAGATAGGGTGCCAAGACAACATATCATATTCTAAATTTATGTTCTTTTATCAGAGAAATATGGACAGAATGGAAAACATAAGAAAAATAGTGACAAATGAGGGAAACTTCACCATTAACATAGCTCAAGGATCATGTGAATGTGCTTGTATTATTGATGATCAAACTAGTTACAATACTCCATGTACAATAGCTCTCTGCAACTCAGATCTTTCTCAAATACAGCCTAGCAATCCTCAACTAGCTCAGCGGCAGAAATCAGTCAAATAACCACCAACTAACTAACCCTAAAAATGAAGCTCATATGCAGTATTTATCTGCAAAATGAGGAGGTGGTGCTAAGCTAGGGTTTAAATGTCATTTATTATAGAGCTAATGATTTTTGACCTTTGAGACCATGCAAGACCCAAAGCAAAAATATTTGAATGAGTTTCTCTGAAGTAATAACTCCTAACTTAACTTCTAAGTTGATTTTTGTGAAATGTTTGACTTTAAGGCTTTTTTAATAACTTTACAATAACTGCTAGTAGATGAAAAATATCTTTGACTTTGTATAATAACTATTTGATGCTTTATTGAAATAAAACATGTTGTAGGTGGAAAAAGTATCTCCTGAAGAAGTAACTTCTTAGATTTAGCACTCGAATGTGTTTTAGGGCTTAATCTGCTTCCATTTTATCTCTAAACTCTGTATTAGGCCTCTAAACTCTGATTTGTCCTTTATCTATTTGTTTCACTGTCTTTTTCTTTATCTTGCCTTAGCTCTGTTTTTGTGGCTAATCTTCATGTTTTATCTTTGACCTGTGTTTAGCCTTTTTATTCCTTTAATATTTACTTCTTCATCACAGTCCTTTGACTATATTTCCTCTGACTGTGATTGTTTTTCTGCGTAGCTATGCATTTCTTCTGTGCTGGATGGTTAAGTAACCATCAATAATCAATCTTGACACAGGGCCTTGGTTCCCTTTAAATTTGATTTAAATCCCTGGATCGTCACCCAGGCACTCATCCAATCGATCTTGAACCATCAGAATGCTTTTATTTGCATATCCTCCATTAAACCTGCACACAAAACAAACATTTATCTTTAAAACCTGCGGGGAGGGTTTACTACTTTTTCAAGGGTTTTTGTGTTGTCGGAGCGCAAAAATGGTGAATTGGGGTCTTGGTTCTGTAGGCGGAACCAGCAGGAAATTCAAATGGAGGCGGAGGCATTTGAATTATGGCATGAAGGTATAAGCATTTTTCAGGAAAACTGGTAGCAATTTTCGCGTGATCAGAGGGGTGGTAATGTTTTTCAGGGTAGTGATGCGATACCATTGAGCAACCACCGCATGGTAGGTAGAAACCGCCTATTTCTCATGGTCAGGGATTACTTAACGCGGGTGCAATTTCATTTTCAATATGAGATGCGGGCCATCGGATATCAAGGGTAGAGATCGACGGCGATCACAAGCCTTGAGAGTGGCGGGCTAGTTCGGAGGCGGAGCCTGGGGATAGGTGGCGGAGCGGGAGTGGGCGCGGGTTTGATGAAGAAGCAGGGCCAAGGGTCTGTATAAATCAAGTGAAATTTTCCTTTATATAAGGTTTGGGGATGGTTTATGAGGGGTTTCAAAAACAAATATCGGGGACTATAATATACGCGAGGTTAGGGTCGTATGGTGACGGTGC
Organism: Pinus albicaulis; assembly: GCA_034641835.2. Taxonomy (NCBI): domain Eukaryota; kingdom Viridiplantae; phylum Streptophyta; class Pinopsida; order Pinales; family Pinaceae; genus Pinus; species Pinus albicaulis. The sequence goes on from CM076583.1 coordinate 110,584,928, forward strand.
AGGTGCATTCAAGTGAGGGCTAAGAATAAAGGGGCTTGGGTTAAAAAGAGTGGAGTTAATCTATTAAAAAAGGGTTTTAATAGAAAAACATAAAAGAACCTGAAAGTCAAACTTTTGGTTTAAAACAATGTAAAAAGACATTTTTACACAGTTTTAACATTTATAAAGGAAAGTGATGAAGGGGGATTTTTGAAAGGGGAAAATGGGTTTTTAGAGGGGGAATGAGTGAATGAGAGTGTAGGTAGGGAGGGAGAGTGAAAATAATATGAACCAGCCCAAAATGAATTCCCTTAAGGACAGCAAGGTAATTTTGAAAGGGGCAGAGATGAAATATAGTGAAAAAGGTTTATATAGGATAATGAAGGCAGTGAGATTTCTAAAGATAGCTGATAAGACAATAATGCTATCTTTAGGTGCTTGCAAAACATCCACAGCCACCTAGTGAATTTTGTAAAATATAGGAGGATAACACAAGTAATGAACACTGCATAAACACATCAAGGAAAAGGCATCTACCCAAAAACACAAGTGCCATGTCTAATAGTTCAATTCAAAACATAGTAATATAATGATTCAAACAATGTTAACATTGTTAATAAAATTTCACAACAGTGAAGACTCTACTAGGTTCAGTTACATGTTGGGAAAATTGGTCAGAAAAGAAGGAGCTTCACTTTTCTTTAGATAAATCTTATTTCATCACTCCACCCAAACCTCATGTTCTTATCTACATTGATTGGTTTATGGAACTAAAATTTCAAAATTTTACTTGTTTCCCTATTCATTTTTAATGAATATAATTCATATCTAAATGAAATTCAAGATTTCATTAATTTAGGTAGCAGTTGTAACGGTCATGTACTTACATGTGCCACTATTTTACATATTTAGTTTTTTAAGAAATATATACAAGGGCACACACACTACAAAGAATTGATGGTATCTTCCCCACCTCCCTCACATGCATTGTGGAATGTGCCTCTTGGTGCAATATCACAACCTTAATAGAAGGTAAATCCTACGAAAACATAAAGTCCAATAATTCTCAACAACACCTATAATAGTTTGGTGACTTTTTTGGTTTCCCTTCTACAAAAACGTTTCACAATTTGAAGCAATGTCTAAATGACACCTAATCCCTTATCTACACAACAGTGTTACCAAACTCTGCTCAGGGAAGAGGTTGGCAAGGTAAAAGAGTTAAGAGGTTGAGGAGGACTAGGAAATTTTTCACACATCTTCTGGAAAAAATTATGGAGTTTTTTGTTACAATAGGTAGGTTAGTGAGTCGTACATGCATTGACTCAAACTCATCTAACCTGAGTCAAATTTTTTCCATGCAATTATGAATTTCCTCTGAGTCATTTTGACTTTTCTGGCTCACGACTTGTCTTTGACTCGCAAGTCTCACAACAATATGGACTTGGAAAAATATTCAAGTAAATATCTATAAAAACAATAAATGATTCCAAAAAATAACTTCAAGTCAAGATAGTGCTGAACAATTTTCCTCAAAAAATTTAAACTAAGAATAAGGGAAAAACATTAGACCAACAATCTTACAAATTGAGTGGTAAAAATCATCATAACTCATCATATTCCAGTTATCATGGTTTGAATATGAAAGGGATGTTGCATGATGATGAGGCAAAATATTCTGGATATATTTTAGGAAACTTAAAATAAAAGTTTTATAATATTGTTGAACATTTTAACCAACAGTGGGAGGTAGAATCCAAATTTTTCCAAATTAATTTGGGGTTTAAGATCTTCGAAAATTGGATTTTAGATTCTAGAATCATTACCAAACATGAAGTACATCATGAATAAATTCCCTCATTCCCTATTGATCTCAAATGACTTCTAGGAAAACACATTCACTAGAGAGTCGAGGATTATAAGTGTTGGGGTGGGGTGGGGAGTAATTTAACTTTGCAACTTACCGTAATCTCTTACACAATATGAATTTAAAAGTTTGTTTTTCAATAAACTATATATATTTTTAGTATACTGTTTTCAATGATTAAATGAATATTTTAAAATTTGACCTGCCTTAAGATAGATGTTTTGAAGATTTATTTTTGGCATTTCTCATCCTTAAACTCTAAAATATATTTGACATAGATTTTCTATATAAATTGTTCATTGATCAAATGTATATTCCAAAATTTGTGTTACCTTTAGTACAAATATTTGGAAGTTGCCCCTGACATCTCTAGCTTCATTGCCATATATCTTACCATCTCACTCACACATTCCTTTTTAGCAGGCCATTATTATTATGTATCATGGCACAAACTATTGAGTGTTTTTGTATTATACCATGGTCTATTATATATGTGTCACGACAACACACCACTAGTTTCTTTCTCTTTGTATGTTATTTTTAAGAGAACATGTTCAATATATGTATACGTCATTGTCAAATGATAACATTGTGTGGTGTAAGCTTCCATGTGTGGATCAAACTTATCATAGATGGTGTAGTGATGAAAGGTCAACAGAAAATGTTCAATATGCATGTGTATGTTCAAGTGATAGCATTGTGTGGTGTAAGTTGGCAGCTATTAGGAGCCATTCTCTTCTGCTTCTGCGTGTGGACCAAGCTTATCATAAATGGAGTGTTGTACTTTGTATTCTAAATATAGAAAACTTGATGAAGGATTGAATAACATAGAGATGAAAATAAATGTTTTGTTGTGATTTAAAATTTACAATTTTCTATGTGTATCTATGGTTTAGTGTGGAGCTCGTTTTTGAAGTGCCTTTGCTATAAATGTATCTATGGTTTAGTGTAGAGTTGATTTGTGAAGGGCCTTTTGGAAAATAGTGATGTGGAAATGATTGATTTGGAACATAGAACAAGTGTTAGTATCAATGTGGCTAGAATGGCCAAAGTAGCCAAGGGAATAATATGTATCTATTTGGCATTGATTTTCCCAATGAAGGGTTTCAATAGTAAATATTGGATTTATTATGTTTGTTATTTGTATCTATTAGGCATTGATTTCCCCAATAAATGGTTTCAAGAGTAATGTGTTTCTAATTTTTAGTTTGGTGATATAAATTTGATATATTGCGGCTTCTATAATGCACTTTTACCCACTTGGAAAGCTCTACTTTACCAATACTTTAGCCTCTTGATTCTTCGTGTCTTCCATGTCCACATCCTTGTTTCCTTCAATACTACCTCTTTGTCACTCTACATTCATCTACACTTCTATTGGTATGTCTTTGCACCCTTCTAATGCAAATGCTAGTAATAAATTTATGTGAGAAATAAAGAGTGTCGTTGAAATAAAGCTAAAGTGAAGTAAACTCAAATTTGGTTTAAAATTTGGTTTAATTAATTGATGTGTAAGTTTTGTTTTGACTTTTTTGCTTAAATTTATTAGAGATTTCTTAAAATCATATGTTTGAGTGGTGTGATTGGCATAATTTGAATATTTAAAGGATTTTTCAAATCTTTAAATCTATTTAGTGTTCCAAAAACACATTTTAAACAACAAAAAATCATAATATTTATTAATTAAATTGTGCCTAAAACTAATAATATATGTTGTAAACATAGAATTCCAAGATATATTTTGTTGGAGATTCCAAAAAAATTGTTGTTAGTATACATTTTGGAAAAGATTCTTAGATGCCCATGGAACATAACCAAGTAGGTGACAATGTATTTTGTTAAAGCACTCAGTGGTGAAAAGGTCATTAGTTCAAAACCCAGTGGGTACAAATCCAACCATGAGTATGGGTTGGTATGGCCAAAGCTAGATGTGATTCCTAGGGAATTTAGACATGCCTTTCATGGGATAAGTAAGGTTTTGCCTAACAAAAACTAATGGAAAACATGTTAATTGTTGGTTCTATCTTGCCCAATATTGGTTGGATGAAATTCCCCAATACCCTTTTCCAATGAATTTCCCAAATACCTATAATATCTTGCCCAATGTTGGTAGGATGAGATTTCCCAATACCCATTTCCAATGAATTTCCCAAATAACTATAATGTCCATTTCAAAGAGGGTAAAATTCACCTTAGAAAAATGAGTGACCCATGGTATTATTATGCCACTCATGGTATGTTGGGGGGATTTCTTTTAACTTTTCCTTCATTCAAGTTCTTTCATCTATTTTAGTCTCTTTTAATCTTATCTAGTTTTAAGCTATTTTTTTCTTCATCAATCTCTTCTTTATTCTTGTTTGACCTTGTCTAAATTATTTATTTATTTATTGAGTAGGCCTAATAGTTAAAAGCAAGTGCTTCCTCCTAATCATATATATATATATAAACTTAATTAAATATTTTCTTTTATACCAATATTAAATTAATTTAATTTAAATATTTTATGAATTATTAATTTATATATAATTGTTAACCACTAATCTATTTAATCAACATTTTATTTCATATTGTGATTTCATTTTTCTCATTCTATTATTTTATCCATTCTTAACTATCTTAAATTAAATTAATATAAAATTTATCTAAAAAATAATAATAATAATAATAAGTCTAAATATTATTATTATTTTTCATAATCAAGGTCTTTCATTCTGACTTTTCCTAACTTTTATATTCTAATTCCTTCCTCTATATAATTAAGTCTAACACTCTTCTTATCATTTAAAAAAAAACTTAATGCCTTCAAATATGATTGAAGTGTTCACCATAAAGCTAGACATATCAGTGATAATAAATAGCTTTCCAAAAAAATTCTAAAATAAAATAAAACTACGATACCTAAAAAAAAATAGAGATGAAAATCAAAACGTGAAAGAGTCAAGGAAATTTAAGTCCTGAAAATCAAAACGTGGAAGAGTTAAAGGAATTGGATAAGTCCTACTTCTGTAAGAGCATGGAACATGGGTTGAAAATGGAACACAAGTCAAATCATAACCAAATCTTATCACATATAATAAACGGCAGAGATTTGTTTCGAAAATATTTAAATTTAATGCACATTCTATGCTGTTCACAGAGATTGCTAATTCCAGAATCAATAAATAGATCTCATAACAATTTGACGTCTTGCTCACACGTGAATTTCTTTACTGTCACATGATAATGCGTTGGGAACATTATTCAACCTAAACACGGTAAAAGGTACGTTAAAAAGTATTTTCAAACAGCGTAGTGCAAATTTTTTTGTTATTTTTAATCTCAAGTATGCAGTTTAATCGTCATAAGTTTTTTTTTTTTTTTTAATAACCTTTTATACATTTTCTTTTAATTTTATCTGACGTTTCATAAATTTACTTTTTCAAGACAAATTTAAACAGGCCTTTTGAAAAGGCGGTGACAGTTGGACAAGTTAAAATGTTGGAGGTTGGTTAAATCCGAGGGAGAATATGGGATCATTTTTCTAAATCGAGTTAAAACGTTAGAGAGTTGAATTACCAATAATAATAATAAAATGTGGAAGCATTTTCAAAGGACTGCAATGGGACAAGACAATTATGTGGGAGGTTGATTAAATTACACAAAAAGAATGTGGAAGCATTTCCTAACGGTTGCAACCGGACAAGGAAATATGTGGGAGGTTGGCTAATTCACGGAGGAATGTGTAACAATAACGAATTTGGACGATCTTAAGTCAACGTGTTGAAGTTTCGTCGAGTTCACATTCCTTTGGAGGATCTTAAGTCAACGTGTTGAAGTTTCGTCGAGTTCTCACAGGAATGTGCTCACCTTTGCAATTTGGAACGGGTTAAGCGAAAATGTCGGAAGTTAGTCAACTTTCAAAATTGATCTGGCAGCGCTTCTGCAAACCGTAGCACTCGTTCAAATTAATATGTGTTTCGTCAATCTACAAAAAAATAATTTGGAAACGACTTCTTGACCATCTCCTTAAGCTCTGCACAAATTTTGAATATAATTCTGACGTGACAACTCAACTTAAACAAGCACCTCAACTTAAACAAGGGAGGCTGCAGAGCAACAAGTAGTCCTTGCCTTGAGTAGTGGCTTGATCTTATCAGTGGGTATTGAAATAACAATGATCCTTACAATGATGAAATGACAATGTTTAGCTTCAAGTTTTGCTGATATCAATTTTGGCAATTTGACAATTTTGATGAAAGTATTTGGCAATGTTATTTATTTATTGTCACATTAGTGTTGTAATATCAAATCTAAAACAGGAATAGTCAAAAATACGATTGTTTTCAAGCTTCATTTGTTTCTTAATTTATGTTTTTGGATAATATATTCAGCTCGAAGTCTTTAAACACTAAACCTAATTGATTCCTTAAAATCCTAGCAGCCCCAAATCATTTAAAACACTAAACCATTGCCACAATTGGAAAGGGTTTAGCATCCAAATCTCCCAAATCGAACCATTTAGAAAACAAACTTATGAATTTCATTGCAAATATATATTTTGGTGTACGCAAAAGAAACTGAGACGTTGCATGGGGATGGTCTTTGTAAGCACCGATGGGAAGCGTAGCTTTCCATGGATTCATAACTATTCACAATTGCAGCTTGAGAAAGAATAAATATACAAATATAATTTCATCTTGAGGAAGATATTTGTAAAAACAAAATAATCTCAACATAACAGATGCATTCTTTAAGTTCCAACAGGTCTCCAATTTTATAATGGTCGAAGGTTCACCATGTGCCTGAAAAGTGAAGAGTGGTTTGGTCAACTTTCTCTCTGCATAGACATATCAATCAGGATTCACACAATATGATAGATTTATAAAGAATCAAAATCATTGTTAGAACTCTCAGATTAATGTAGCCTATTCTCCAATAAACTTATTAACTTGTAAAACATGATCAGGAACATATAGCTTTGAAAGTAAAAATAAAAGTTCAAACATGAATCTAATTTCAAGGAGAGATTAGGTTGCACCTTCCTACAATATCTCTGATGTTGGGTGGACCTCTGAAACTGCTCAAAGTCTGGCAAAATTTTAAATATCAAACAGACGTACCTGCGTACTACTAATGAAACAGAGTTTTCATATCAAACTGATGTATGGGATGATCAATAAAATGGCGTATATCTAACCCACATAGAGGAAAAAAATGGAAGCGTTGGGCTTTACTGCCGTGGCGAAAAACAATGGAAGCTTCTGGTTCCAGGATTTGATGCGCGATACAAAGATGTCCATCACTACCACTTCAATCTCGGGGCACTTGAGAGCGATCATGGCCATAAGCATTTAACTCACTAATCCTTCTTAAAAAAAACAGTTAACTAAGCAATCCAGCACTTGTTAAATTGAATGCATGTAGAGATGTTAACTTACAGAACCATGTCCAACACTTGTTAAATTGAATGCATGTAGAGATGTTAACTTGAATTAAATATAAATCACCACGTCCCACTCTGGAGAGCCATAATTGTTTCCAGTTGTCATTGTGGGCCCGCAACCTTGCCATTTGTTTTGCATGTAGTAACCCAACCTTCTCACTCTTTAATTGACCAGGTACGTATTTATCGCACATGGTGACCTCTATTTGTGGTTCCCTTCGGATCGCTAACTGATGGCTCTGGTGCTCTAACTCTAAGTGCTCAATGGAGAAGGAACAAAAGCAGACCTAAATCACTGGAAAGCCCCCATACCTGTAATGAACCAGCCCATCAGGTGCTACCCATACATATTTCATATTTGTCTAGATAGAATGTTCCCCATTATCTATGTTGTATATAGAAGGTCTGAACAAGCTGAAATACATGCCTTGAGTGTGGATCACGAGTGAGAGTCTCGTAGCTCTGATACTGAAGAAGAAGTGTCACGGAAGAAGGAAACCAAGCTATCCTGAACAAGAACCCGTCCCTATGCCCAGCGATAATTTCACTTTGCTAAGGGGTAGTTCTTGATGTGCGCCCCTTAGAGAAATGGATGGGGAGAAACTAACCTGATGAATCAATACACCTTGGAAGAAAGAATCTTGCTTACTTACAATTTACAGAACCAGGGACGAGAAATCTGATAGGACAGAGTGAGTGCACCTACCTGGTGATAGATTGCCACTTGCTTGGAGGCTAGAGCTAACTGTACGCCCAATACCAGTACGCGTAAGGCACAGTCGGAACAGTAAGGCATCTGCCCTGCCCGCCCAGTTTAACAAGTTCAATAGAAGGAATCAACCTTTAGAAACCTTTACCTCCCTTTTAAGCTTTTTCAATTTTTGTTTGTTCCTAAATGCAACTCGATTATGAATTTGATTGCATTTATTTTTTTGAATGCACAAATTGTTTTGTTCCAGGCCAAGGGAATTATTTAGTTTGAAGAGGAACGAAGGAGTTGAATCATCACGACATAATGGAGGTTGAAAATAATGCAATAATGTGTAAATTGAAAATGGTATAATGCGTATTGACTTGAATTCTCATCATGTTTCCTATCAGGTTGTTCCAAGTGAAACCAAGTTTAAGTTGTTCGAAGTGAAACCAAGTTTAGGGAAACGAAGGGAAAATATAGTATATGAAGAACATGCATGCCGCGTGTTAGAGGTTCGACTGTAGTCATGCCACTTCGCCTCATTGACTCTTTATACTTTCTCTTGCAGAGCTAGGAAATCTTGTACGCACAGGAACCTGCCCCAACAGACAGCCCACTAAGTAGAGGATCCAATTTGCAGTTTCAAATTTTTCTATCTTGGCTCTGTGCATCAGAGACGTAATCATCTGGAAGAGCCAACTGATTCTCCATAAATTTCGTACATGAGTGCCCAGGTAAGTCTAATCAGGTTATTCCATTCCAGCAAATAATTATATAGAAAATGGCTTAGCTCTATAGTAAAAATAAATACCTACTTAAATTACAGAAATTTAGTTCGAAAAAATAATTGATTCAACTCTATATAATAACATTGTTGCCAAATTTCTCTCAAAATGAGAGAAAAGGCATTCACCTTCAATATTTGGGCCAGTTTTCTGTCACCTAGAGGATATGCACCCAGTGAGCTATGTCGAGTTATGCTTGTTGTCGATTATGAGTTATGTTTGCAAGTTCCGAAGAATATGAGTTATGAGTAATATCACAGAAAATGATTGAATTAATAACCATATATTCAGTTATTGCCTAAAAAAATTACAGAATTAGCTACTGAAATTTGGTATTTTAGTTACAGATCACAAAGTACAGAGTAGATTCTTGCGTATAGCTATCCTATTTTGTGGAAAATTTACCGATTTAGGAAGCGTCGTTTGTTTTCGTCGCGGATATGACCTATAGGATTCGAATTCCCAACCTCAGCTTTAGTTGAGAACCACAGGGATAACCCTGCAGTTGGATTGCCATATTCACTGTGAAAAAAACAAAATTAAATTAAAAAACAGTGGTTGGACTATCAATACATTGGAAAATCAACATTAATGTACGCTAGAATGGGTCGATTGACCGTACCTGCTGCATAGAGGGGTAAATTTTCTTGCCTGAGAAAGGTTGGGTGTTCGATCCACATTGCGTAGCAATATTGTTGCACGATGGCAATGAACAAATTCCCTTTTGATACTAGCCATGGCTTTCGGCCGATTAACTCTGCCTGCCACTCCTGAAGAAATGTTTAGAAGTTAGCGAAGGTCTCATGTAGATGTAGTGATATGTGCACAGCATCAAATAAAAACAAGTGGTTGCACTATCCTGCACCACCAGCCTCCTTGCATGACAGTCGTCTTGCATGAAAATATTAGACAGTGACTGTATTAGATAGGTGGCAGTCACCAGAATTTAATTTAATCAAAGTCAATCAAGCCAAACATCACGTGAAACATCAAATGCTAGTGAACTAATGCTAGCATTAGTCGACCATGAACTACCATAAGATAATTTCTAGTTTTTATTCTCTCTTAACATAAGGAATTGAATTGTTCTCCAGTCCTTGTCTGGCTCTCTTCCTCGGGAAGAGGCCAATAAGACCACAAAACTAAACATTGGCCAAAATGACAGTGCAAACAATTGATTGGCTATTAAAAAGGAAGATTCACAAATTCCCGTAAAGACTTTAGGTTTGGGACTAAAAAAATATGAGAGAACTAATACTGGGACTAAAAACCGATTACTATAGTCCCTTGCCTGCTGGCAGGGACTAAAAAGAGAAGAGAATACAAACAGATTAACGAGGTCGTGATCATATATGCTACAGGTGGATGGCCTGGATAGGATCCATTTTCATCAAATGGATCCAACTCTAATGAACCATGAAAAATGCAGTGAGAAACATTAGGTGATTAGGTCGGCGAGGAAACGCCATCGTCATCCAATGCCCAAATCGGATAATTAGGTTGTAAAAGGTGTCCATTTTGGAATGAAGAGTTTAAAATTTTAATTTAATTATTATTAATAGTGTAGTCCTAAGATTTAATCTTTATATAAGATGGTCATGTATGTATAAATGAAAATTTATAGTTATTACTTTTATGCTTTTCAATTTAATTAAAATTATAAAATAAAATTAAAATATAAAATATATTTTGATTATAAAATGATATATGGTATTGATAAACTAGATTATTTAATGATAAAGTGAGGTATATATATATACTTAAGTTTTGAGAGTTATTTTAATTAGCTAAGTTTTGTTGCTAAGTATCTTGTCAATTTGGGACGTCATGATGACAATTCTCCTCGATACCTTTCGGGTTAGGCTCTATTAGTTTGACCAACAAGATGTGATCCTTGTTGACACCTAATCCTAAGGGATTGGGTGAAAGGGTTTTTTGGATTTACAAAGGAAAAAATGAATTGGGAATGAATATTTATAATGTTATAGCGCCCGAATGTGGGCACAAGGGTTTATGAAGCGATAATATGATCGGGGGATATGAAACGGAGGGCTAATCGCAATCAGAAAACTTTGTGAGGAAAAAAGACTTGCGCGCTGCATTTTGTTCCGATGCGATAAGCGCTTGGAGGGGAAGTGGTTAGGACTTAGCCCAAGGGGGCTTAAGTATTTATACAAAAATATGTATTTTTCATAAAAAATTTCAAGTTTTTCAATGGATTTGGGGGTTTCGGCAGAGTTAAAAAAGGAGTTTTAAACTCTGTAAAAATGATTTTATGAAAGGGGAAAAGGGGAAAATGAGAAAATAGAGGATTTTCATGAGAATGAAAGGGGTAGAAAATGAGGTTATTTTTGAAGTGGAAGGAGGGGAAAATGGTGTTTGCAGCAGTATTTTCTCTCATGGAATCAGCAGAATTTTTTATTTCAAAATGGAAACAGCAGTGATTGAAACAAGGGCATGATGTCTTCAAGAGTCTTCAAGAGATAACACTTTTTAGCAGTAAAATTTGTTCCTTGAAGACTCCAAAAAAATTTTAGCCGCCATTTGATATGACAAATTTTATAGGTGGCTAATAGTGGCGCCACTTGGGGATGGTGCCTTTTTGAAGGCATCAAGAACTTCAGACTTGCATTCTCTGGGAGGCCGATTAGTGCCTCCTCCATTGGGCTGCCCTTCGTTTGCTGGGATGATCTTGCTCGAAAAACATTAGCAAATTTACAAAACAATGGATCTTTCATCAAAAAGCTTTCTACCTACCCAAGCCCCAATGATCTAACATTTTTTCTTCATTAGAGTGCACTTGGATTTATAAACTTTACAACATTTTATTCTTTTGAAAGCATAAAACTAATCTAATTTACCTCTTATCTCTCCATGAACTCAGATTAAACAGCTGAGTCCATATGCTTCTCTACCTAACTGGGTCATCCGTTGGTATTAAATCGTCCAATAGATTTTATTCACTATTTTCTAAAACGTAAATTCAAAAGCATACAAGTCAGGATTGAACAAACATTTAACTTCTTGTTGATCTATGGCATAAAAAACAAGCTGCACATAGATATTATTTTGCAGAAAATTAAATCAAAATGGAAGGCTTAAGATCTGAAATTTCAAAGCACTTCCTTCACCTTTTTTCAGCTCTGTTTTGACTTTTATTTGAGCTGTTCTTTGTTTGTTCTCTGTTTAAATTTTGAGCTAATTAGAACCAGTCATACATCTTCTTTGACTCAGAGATTAAAACAGATTGAGTCATTCTCTTTGGAAACTTAGGTTCATAATTTGAGCATGTTTGAACCTTTAATTTCTAGCCTAATATACCTACTGATAAGCCAAGATTAAATAGTTTGGCAAATCGAATTCACTATATTATCAGCAGAAAAATGAAAGCTAATTAGTTAAGATTTGGTTGTATGACTAATTAGAAGTGTGTTTTTTCAGGAGTGGCATTTAAGCTTGCACACTTTCATATTTGTTTCTCTTTTTTGGTATGGGGCTATACCTTTCTTGTTTTTATAATCTGCCCTCTTTTGTCTTTTCTATTGTTTTTGGTATTTTTTTTCTTCAAAACAAAAATGTACAACTAACTAAATGCTTAAAGGCTGAGCTTTATTGACATTCCTATCTAACCTATTCTAACTTGGAATATTTACATTTTAACCTACAAATTCTCTTTTCCAATACATCCAGTCAATCAGATGATTCCATGATTGGTCTTTTCTCATCTCTTTGAGCATGCAGGACAGACAGGGGCATTCCCATGTTCTATGTTTCTTGGCAGCAGCTCTGAAAAAATTTGTTGCACTTGGTGATATGTTGTTGTCTACAACCTGTTAGCCACCTATAATATTTGTTATAGAAAAAGGTGGCTAAGACTTGTTGAGCCTTCAAGGAACAAATTTTATTACTAAAAAGTGTTGGCTCTTGAAGACTCTTGAAGGCCTCATGCTTTTCCTCTGTCCAAAAATTCACTGTTGTTTCCCTTCAAAACTCAGAAATCCTGCTGATTTCCAAGCCAGAATACTGCTACAAGCACCATTTCCTTTTTCCCCTTCTCCCAAAACTAACTTTCATTTGCTCCCATTTTTTCTCCATAAAACTCTATTTTCATGATTCCTTTTCTCCCTTTCATGAAAATCCTCTTTACATAGTTTGAAAATAACTTTTAAACTATATCGAGACCCTCAATTTCCCTTGAAAACAATTGGAAATCCATAAAAATCACATTTTTTATATGTCGTAGACTTAAGCCCCCTTAGGCTAAGTCTCTAACCCTTCCATTTCATATGCCATGGTGCTGAAACCAAGCGCCAGTCTTTCAAGCGTTTATCGCGTCCTCCGATGCTGGTTAGCCCTTTCTTCATAAGCCTCCGGTTTTATTATCTACCATGTGCCCCACAGCTCCGCAGTCGGGCGCCAAGCCATTTTTAGTATTAATTATTTCCGCCCAAAGTTTAAAACCTTTGGTTATATATTAAAACTCGTCGGTTTTATTGTATTATAAATTTCTGCCGGTTCAAATTTTCAGCCGATCTCCACCATCGATCTGATCTCCAGATCGACGGAGTGGAGTCCATCTCCTCGGTGGTCCCCGCATTCCACTCACCATTCCAAAAACCGCGTGGTATCCATCACACCGCCTTTGGGTGAGGGTGGTTTTTTCTGGATCAACAGTGATTCCATACGCTGGATGACGCGTGTCTTGCGCACTGTTCATAGAACCGCCATCCCTCACACATTAAAGTTCAGACATGGACCCCACGCGATATTGATGTGCACCGTACGATCTAGGGAGGGCTATCCAACGGCTATCGCTCACCGAAGATGCCTGATAGTTAACCAGGCTATGACACAACATTCAATAGATCTCTGCGATCGATCTGATCTGTAGATTGATGGCCCATATTCCATCACCCTAATTCATTACCTGGTCAAACATTTTCCGCTTTGACTCTCCGTTTCTGCTCCCGACCGTCGATCTTTGCGCGATCGACGGCTCTGATTTAAACAAATCTTCCGCCTTCTCTATGACTTTTCCCGATCAATTCTGACCATTGGATGATGCCATCCAACAACCACGCTTCCCCCACACGTCCTCCATAGTAGTAAACCTATATATGCATGATTTTTTAATATTTCTTTGTATTTTGTAGTCTTTAAATGGTTTCCTCGCTATTTTTGAAGAAAATTCGAAAGAAGAGGGTGACCATCCTCCTGCCTTCGATTCACCAAATAAAATCATCACAGGGTTTAAAATCCATGTTTTATCAATGATTCGCGAAGCATTGATGCCACATAACCCTGCGCAACCCTGTATGTCAGCAAAAACCCTGAATCGAGCATAGTAAGAAGAGTGTCAGTGACAAATATCAAAATGAACCAAGACAGAGGATGGAAGACATATTTGCGGGGATCACGGCTAAGAATGTTTATCAAAAGCCTAATCCCTGATTTAAAACAAAGTTTAAAGAAGATCTTAAAGTGTTTTATCAATAGGACCGCCTCCACCACCACATCTAAGGCAAATTGATTCCTCCGAGCTACTAAAATGCCACCTGTGCTTCAAAGTATTGAATCAGAGGCCGAAGTTATTGATCGTGAGATCATATATTTGTCTCAAAACGCAGCCAAAGAGGAAAGTATGCCAAGGAACCTACGATTTGCATATCCGTAGAGTTACTTCGACGCGACACAGAGCCTCAGGTCAACAAAAGCTCCCACCGAGCTTAAAATTTATGTGAAACATTTAATACGTATTGCACTCCATGTAAGTTTCTTCATCGAGCCCCCTCAAGGGCCAAGAAGCCATTAAGTCTCACGTATTAATTGTAATCGGAGATCTTTTATCGCATCTCACCTCCTCATTCTTTTGAGTATACTTCTACGAAGATGAGGGAGGGGTTGGTTGTAGAACTTCGATATGCAATTGAGCTTAAATTTCGATCAGAAATAGTGATTCAATCGTCTTGGAGTTCTGTTGGTGGTAGATAGGTTAGGCTGAGATGTGTAGATGGTTGCTAAACTAAAGCATTGGACTTAAAGCTGTAATTGGTTTGGAGCATCAATACAAGCTGATTTATGGGATCCCGGTCTATGTTGACGGTGATGTTTTTCTCATTGTAACTTGTCATTTTGTTTCTATTTTCACTGTGTTTCATCTTCTCATATAAAGAACAACATGCATAGAGTTAGGACCTACTGTATATCAGTACCCTTCTCTGACTAAAAATATTTATCTGAATGTTTTCTTCCAATCTTTGTTATTTGGGAATGATTTAATTCAATTTAAGCATAGGAATGCTGGCATTCCCTCATCTTATTGCCTTAGCTGAATATTATTCTTGAATGTTATGTTCAATATTAGTTAAGTAGAGATGAACTATGGAAGATATGGTGTGCTCTGGTCCTATATTTATCCCCAAAGTTTGTCTGAATGTTTCCCTTGGAATGTGTTAAAACCTGACTAGTTTAGAAGTACTTACCAGATCTTAGGCCATTCTGTGTCATCTTTGTGTTTGTCTTGAAAGTAACCAAGTAAAGCAGAGCTAGGAGAGGATTTGTGGTGAGCCCAGCCCGCTAGTTTCTACTCCAACAATTGCCTTCAAGCTTCCCTTTGTTTTAAAGTTTTTTCTGTTTAAAGTGTATCAAAGGCTGGCTAGTTTAAAAGTACTTACCAGATCCTAGTTTTCTTTTATGTTCTTCTTAAGTGTTTGTCAAAGGCTGGCTAGTTTAAAAGTACTTACCAGATCCTGGGCTGCTCTTTGTTCTGCATCTGTTTAATTTTCCCCTTCAAGTGTATCATTTCATTCCATAAATCAAACTTCAAAGAGATACTTAGACATAGATGACTTGCCCCATGGACCACTCTTGCCTCTTGCTGTTCCAATTACACCCTATTATGACTCCATAGCCCAATGGACTAAAACTTGCAATTATCTATCTTTTTGGCTGAAGCTTACTCTCATTTCTTACAACTTCTCACCTTTGAAACTCTTTGCATTTAGGAATTTTCACCTCAAACAATATTCATGCTCAACCATCCAAAAAACAAACAAAACCCTTGGCCTTCATAACTATCCTAATATCATTACCCCAAATTTAAAAGACAAATCAATCTTTGCACTTATTGGAGAGATCCATCTCTGGATTCAGGAGGGCTAGATCCTAGAATCCCAAAGTTGGTTGAAATAATGTTGCTTCTGCATTTTTAGTCTCACCAATCTCCTAAAATTACAGATTCCTAACATTTCTGGCGACTCCACTGGGGAAAATTTTTCTGAGTTAATAAAATTTCAAAAAACACATTAAAACTCTAGATAACCCCTGGTTTTATGACAATTCTTCTGTTTTCCAGCTGAGCCACCAGCAACTAACATTTCTGGCGACTCAACTGGGGAATTTTTGAGTTCATAGTTGCTTGGCCAGCTTTTATAGACTCTTTAGTTTTCCATACAACCACAAAAACTCAGAAAAACCCAAAAATATTTTAGATTGGAGTTAAATAAACATGGTGGTGGACCATAAAACCTTTTACCTCCAAAAGAGCTAAAAACTTCCACCTGGCGACTCCACACTCTGAAACTCCCAGAAGACCAAATGACTCCACTGGTAGAAGACCCTGAACTGATTGACCAGACACAGTGACCTCTTTCTTGATTTACAAATATGATTCCAAGAATACAACGAAGATATGCCCCAATGAGTAGAGATCATATCCCTGGGTTTCCACATAAGATGCCCCAGGTGAATTGGGATGACAACCTGCCTATTTTTCAAGGTGAAAAGTTTGATGACCCTCTATTACATCTCATCAAATTTCATATACATGTATGGAGGTTGAAAGTTGAATGGCATGAATACTGCCTAATGAAAATGTTCATGTTAACATTAGAAGGAAAAGCTAGGGATTGGTATGAATACTTGAGATCTAGTAGTTTGTTTTCTTTAAGGGACCTTGAATATGTGTTCTATGAGAACTATAAAGAAAACACTACATCATTATCATTGGGTGCGATATATTATGATCCATCACAAAACATCACCCAATGCATTATAGATAATGAGGAAGATTTGGAAGAGATGCATCCTAAAGATCTTTTAACATCCATTCATGAGTTTAATATCCTATTGAAAAATTTTAAGAACATAGATGAATCAATTGAGGAAGAGATGATCCAAGAAATAAAGAACATCCCTCAAGATATCCCTGAAAACTCAAAAATTAATTCATCATCCCTTATAGCCAAGGCTCAAGAAGACATCCAACCTCAAAATCAGTCTTCACAAGAGACAGAGAACTATTGTACTTATGTTCAAAGGGACATGGAAACATCTTCCCCTTTGACAGAGAAGGAAATAGATCAGACTATTTATAAACAGTCAGTCTCTGAAACTTTTTGCAAAACAAACACTCTTGCCCATTCACATAGAGAACTTTGTTGTACATATTTAGAAAGTTCTTTTGTGGATCAGAATGAAGAAGGACCTACTGATATCCCAATATGTTTGACTGATGAAAATGTTTATTCTAATAAATTTTCAAACTTCAATCAATCTTATGATGATGATGATTTCCAAGCAGAAACTAATCATGCAGGGAAACCAACATTTGATTGGTGTTATGAGTTTCACCATCATCAGCTTGAAAGCCGCAATCATCCTTTTTGATCCATCATAAAAAGCTTTCACTTAATTAGGAATCAGCAGCCTTTCAACTCAGAAGGTGAAGAAAAGAGTAATGAAGAAATTTTTGAGCAAGAGGAAACCATTGAATACACCCCCACTCAAGAATATAATAACCTCTTCACAGAGTTCAGCCCACTGAATCCAAGCATACCAGGGCTACAAAAGGACAACACTGCCAAATATGATGAGTCCTCCAGTTCAAATGATGATGAAGAAGAGGGAGAGAAACAAATACAAGACTATCCTGCTGTGGATATACCATCTTCCCAAGAAGAGACTTCTCCCTTCATTAATGTCAAACTGTCATCCAAAGAACCTGAATGTATATTAGAAGCAAGCATATGTTTAGAGAAAGAAAATGTTTCATTGTTTTCTATTGTGCAGGTTAAAGATGACGATACTTCCAAGCTACATACTGAAGAGATAGTCCTCAAAGTTGATGTCTTGGAAGTAGATAATCTACCAATTGTGGAGGACCAAAAGGAAGAGAACCTTCATCTTTTCTTTGTTGATCCTATGGAAGAGTGTGTGGAAATCCCAACTAGCTCAAATTATCAAGCAGTGATCCTTTGCAAGAGACAGAGACATGAAAAGTTGTCACCTTCTGTGATAGCCTTAATATTGAAGGTTAATCTTCAATATGTTCTATGGATACCTCTGACGAGCAGCCAAAGTTTCTACTTCTTCTTGACATTACTCAGCTAGCTGCATTGGCATTTTTGTATCATATGATAAATGTAAATACTCCATGTTTAGAATAGGTTAGATAGGAATGTCAATAAAGCTCAGTTCTAAGCATGTAGATTAGTTTTTGTTTTCTTCTTTGTAGAAAAATCAAAAATTCAAAAATACAAAAACAAAGAAAAGAAAGAAAGAGGGCAGATGGTCAAAACAAGAAAGGTATAGCCCCATACCAAAAAAGAGAAACAATTTCTGAAAGTGTGCAAGCTTAAATGCCACTCCTACAAAACACACTTCTAGTTATTCAAACAGCCTAATCTTGACTAATTAGTTTTAAATTTTCTGTTGATAGGATAGTGAATTCGATTTGCCAAACTGTTTAATCTTGGCTTATCAGTAGATAGTTTAGGATAGAAATTAAAGGTTCAAACATGTTCAAAATCTGAACCTAAGTTTCCAAAGAGAGATGACTCAAATCTGTTTTATTTTCTGAGTCAAAAAAGAAGTAAATTTGGTTCTAATTAGCTCAAAATCTGAACCAGAAAACAAGGACGAGGCAGCTCAAACAAGAGCCAAAACAGAGCTGTAAAAAGAGAAGACCAGGATGAGAAACTTTCAGATCTTAAGCCTTCCATTTTGTTTTAAATTTTCTGCAAAATAAATGTCTATGTGCAGCCTGTTTTTATGCCATAGACCAGCATCAATTTAGACTGTTCAATCCTAACTTGAATGCTTTTGAATTTCTGTTGTAGAATTTAGAGAATAAAAATCTGTTGGAAAGTTTAATCCCAAACAGATAGTAGAATAGGTAGAGAAGCATCTGAACTCAACTGTTTAATCTGAGTTCAGGGAGAAATAAGGAGTAGAATTAGATTAGTTTTATGCTTTCAAAAGAATAAAATGTTGTAAAAGAGTTTGCCAATCCAAGTGCACTCTGATGAAGAAAAAATGCTAGATCAGTAGGATTGGGTAGGTAGAAAGTTTTTATTGATGAAAGATCCATTTTTTTTTAACTGCTAATATGTTTTCAAAGCACATCATCCACAGAAAGGAAGGGCAGCCCAATGGACCAGGCACGGGTCAGCCTCCCAGAGAACATAATGGATGTGGCACAGGTCAGCCTCCTAGAGAATGCAAGTCTGAAGTTCTTGATGCCTTCAAGAAGGCATCATCCCCAAGTGGAGCCACTGTTAGCCACCTATAATATTTGTTATAGAAAAAGGTGGCTAAGACTTGTTGAGCCTTCAAGGAACAAATTTTATTACTAAAAATTGTTGGCTCTTGAAGACTCTTGAAGGCCTCCTGCCTTTCCTCTGTCCAAAACTTCACTGCTGTTTCCCTTCAGAACTTAGAAATCCTGCTGATTTCCAAGCCAGAATACTGTTGCAAGCACCATTTCCCTTTTCCCCTTCTCCCAAAAATAACTTTCATTTTCTCCCCTTTTTCTCCATAAAACTCCTCTATTTTCATGATTCCTTTTCTCCCTTTCGTGAAAATCCTCCTTATATAGTTTAAAACTCATTTTTGAACTATATCGAAACCCTCAATTTCCCTTGAAAACCATTGGAAATCCATAAAAATCACATTTTTTATATGTCGTAGACTTAAGCCCCCTTGGGCTAAGTCTCTAACCCTTCCATTTCATATGCCCTGGTGCTGAAACCAAGTGCCAGTATTCCAAGCGTTTATCGCGTCCTCCAATGCCGGTTAGCCCTTTCTTCATAAGCCTCTGGTCTTATTATCTCCCATGTGCCCCACGGCCCCGCAATTGGGCGCCAAGCCATTTTTAGTATTAATTATTCCGCCCAAAGTTTAAAACCTTTGGTTATATATTAAAACTCGTCGGTTTTATTATATTATAAATTTCCGCCAGTTCAAAGTTTCAGCCAATCTCCACCATCGATCTGATCTGCAGATCGACGGAGCGGAGTCCATCTCCCCGGTGGTCCCCGCATTCAACTCACCATTCCAAAAACCGCATGGTATCCATCGCACCGCCTTTAGGCGAGGGCGGTTTTTTCCCAATCGACAGCGATTCCATATGCTGGCCGACGCGTGTCCTGCGCACTGTTCATAAAACCACCATCCATCGCACGTTAAAGTTCGAACGTGGACCCCGCGCGATATTGATGCGCGTCGTCCGATCTGAGGCCGCCCATCCGACGGATATCGCTCACCGAAGACGCCCGACAGTTAACCGGGCTATGGCACGGAATTCAATAGATCTCTGTCGTCGATCTGATCTGCAGATCGACGGCCCATATTCCATCGCCCTGATTCATCACTCGGTCAAACATTTTCCGCTTTGACTCTCCTTTTCCACCCCCAACCATCGATCTCTGCGCAATCGACGGCTCTGATTTAAACAAATCTTCCGCCTTCTCTATGACTTCTCCCGATCAATTTTGACCGTTGGATGATGCCATCCAACGGCCATGCTTCCCCCACACGTCCTCCGTAGTAGTAAACCTATATATGCAGGATTTTTTAATATTTGTTTGTATTTTTCAAGGTTTAACTGGTTTTCTCACCATTTTTGAAGAAAATTCGAAAGCAGAGGGTGACGATCCTCCTGCCTTCGATTCACGAAAGAAAATCATCACAGGGTGTTAAAACCACGTTTTCATCAATCGTTCATGAAGAATTGATGCTACATAACCCTGCGCGGCCCTGTATATCAGAAAAACCATGAATCGGGCACAGTCAGAGAGTATCAGTGACGAATATCAAAATGAACCAGGACAGAGGATGGAAGACATATTTCTGGGGATCACGGCTAAGAATGTTTATCAAAAGCCTAATCCCCGATTTAAAACACAGTTTAAAGAAGATCTTAAGTGTTTTATCAACAGGAGCACTTCCACCGCCACATCTGAGGCAAATTGATTCCTCCCAGCTACTAAAATGCCACCTGTACCTCAAAGTATTCAATCAGAGGCCGAATTTATTGGTCAGGATCAGATAGTTGTCTCAAAACGCAACCAAAGAGGAAACTCTGCCAAGGAAATTAATGACAAACATCTGCATAGTTACTTCGACGCCACACAGAGCCTCAAAGGTCAACAAAAGCTCCCACCGAGCTTAAAATTTATGTGAAACATTTAATACAGAGTGCACCCATGTAAGTTTCTTCATTGAGCCCCTCAAGGGCCAAGAAGCCATTAAGTCTGTATTAATTGTAATTGGAGATCTTTTATCAGTTCTCACCTCCTCATTCTTCTATATATACTTCTACAGAAGATGAGTGAGGGGTTGGTTGTAGAAATTTGATATACACTTGAGCTTAAATTTCTGATTGTAAATAGTGATTCACTGGCTCTTGGAGCTCTGCTGGTGGTAGATAGGTTAAGCTGAGATGTGTAGATGGTTGCTAAACTAAAGCACTAGACTTAAAGTTGTAACTGGTTTGGAGCATCAATACAAGCTGATTTATGGGATCCTGGTCTATGTTGACAGTGATGTTTTCCTCATTGTAACTTGTCATTTTGTTTCTGTTTTCACTGTATTCCAATTTCTCTTATAAAGAACAGTATTCATGGAGTTAGGACCTAATGTACATCAGTAACCTTCTCTGACTGAAAATCTTTATATATATGTTTTCTTCTAATCTGTGTTATTTAGGAATGATTTAATTCAGTTTAAGCATAGGAATGTTGGCGTTCCCTCTTCTTATTGCCTTAGTTGAATGTTATGTTCAGTATTAGTTAAGTAGAGATGAACTATGGAAGATATGGTGTGCCTTGGTCCTAGTTTTATCCCCAAAGTTTGTCTGAATATTTCCCTTGGAATGTGTTAAAAGCTGGCTAGTTTGAAAGTACTTACCAGATCTTAGGCCATTATGTGTTATCTTTGTGTTTTTCTTGAAAGTAACCAAGTAAAGCAGAGCTAGGAGAGGATTTGTGGTGAGCCCGGCCCGCTAGTTTCTACTCCAACAGTTGCCTTCAAGTTTCCCTTTGTTTTAAAATGTTTTCTATTGAAAGTGTATGAAAGGCTGGCTAGTTTAAAAGTACTTACCATATCCTAGTTTAGTTTTATGTTTTTCTTGAGTCTATGTCAAAGGCTGACTAGTTTAAAAGTACTTATCAGATCCTGGGCGCTCTTTGTTCTGCATCTGTTTAATTTCCCTTCTAAGTGTATCATTTCATTCCATAAATCAAACTTCAAAGAGATCCTTAGACATAGATGACTTGCCCCATGGACCACTCTTGCCTCTTGCTGTTCCAATTAAACCCTATTATGACTCCATAGCCCAATGGACTAAAACCTGCAATTATCTATCTTTTTGGCCGAAGCTTACTCTGATTTCTTGCAACTTCTCACGTTTGAAACTCTTTGCACTTAGGACTTTCCACCTCAAGCAGTATTCATGCTCAACCATCCAAAAATAAAACAAACCATTGGCCTTCATAACTAGCCTAATATTATTACCCCAAACTTCAAAGACAAATCCATCTTTGCACTTATTGGAGAGATCCCTCTCCGGATTCAGGAGGGCTAGATCCTAGAGTCCCAAAGTGGTTGAAACGATGTTTCTCCCTGAGATCGGACTCTGCCAATCTTGTTGATTACAGGGAGCTAACACAACCTTTATCTCTTCTTCAGATGTCTTCAAGAAATCAACATAGGGATCTTGAAATAATGCCTGGTTAGGAATATTTAACAAGTAGGTTTCAACCAGGATTACTTCCTCTTCCACTGGGTCAAGGAAAAGATTATTTTGAGGAAGACAATCTTCCTCATCTTCATTATCATATGAACTGGAAAATTCATCATACACTGCAGTTTTTTCCTCTTGTAGTCTTGGTGTGTTCTGTTTTAATGGACTGAGCTCTGTGAAAAGGTTAATATTTTCTTGAGCAGGGGTATGTTCACTTGCTTCCTCTTTTTCAAGATAAGGCTCTTTGTTTTCAACCTACTCAAAAATTTCTTCATTGCTTTCCTCCTCAACCTTTGAGCTAAAATATTGTTGATTCCCAATAACATGGAATTTATTACTGATGATCTGAGATGGAGTAGAGCAAGGATCCAATGAATCGTTACTTCCAAAATTTCATAACTTTCTTCATCAGTATCATAAATAGTTTGAACTAGCTCATTACTTCTTTGAAGGAACTGATTTCCCTCCCATAAATCTACTAATGATGGTCCCACAAGATTAAATTTTGTATGGAGAGAATCATCACTAGATAGATCAAAGTTAGGAGAATCAAAAATATAAGTAATACTATCAATCAAACATACTGGATTATCAGCAGATCTTTCTTTATTTTGATTTATAGAAGAACTTTCCAAATCTTTACAACAAAGTTCATTATGTGAATGGGCAAGAGTATTTGTTTTGCAATAAATATCAGAGACTGACTGTTTATTAATAGTCTGATCTATCTTTTCTTCTGTCGACGGGGAGGATATTTCTATGTCCCTTTGAACAGAAGTACAGCAGTTCGTTGTCTCTTGTGAAGACTGATTTTGAGGCTAGAATGTCTTCTTGAGCCTCAGTTATAAGGGATGATGAATCATTGTTCATGTTTGCAGGAATATCTTGAGGAATTTCTTCCATTCTTGGATTGATTTCTTCCTCAATTGATTCATCTATAATCTTATAATTTTTCAATAAGATATTAAACTCATGAATGGCTATCAAAAGATCTTCAGGATGTATTTGTTCTAGACCTTTATCATTATCTATAATGTGTTGGGTGATGTTTTGTGATGGATCATAATATATTTCACCCCACAATAATGATGTAGTGTTTTCTTTATAGTTCTCATAAAACATATATTCAAGGTCCTTTAAAGAAAACAAACTACTAGATCTCAAGCATTCATACCAATCCCTAGATTTTCCTTCTAATGTTAACATGAACATTTTCATTAGGCAGTCTTCATGCCATTCAACTTTCAACCTCCATACATGCATGTGAAATTTGATGAGATGTAATAAAGGGTCATCAAACTTTTCACCTTGAAAAATAGGCAAGTTTTCATCCCAATTCACCTGGGGAATCTTATGTGGAAACCTAGGGATATGATCTCTACTCATTGGGGCATATCTTCGTTGTATTCTTGGAATCATGTTTGTAAATCAAGAAAGAGGTCACTGTGTCTGGTCAATCAGTTCAGGGTCTTCTACCAGTGGAGTCATTTGGTCTTTTGGGAGTTTCAGAGTGCGGAGTCACCAGGTGGAAGTTTTTTAACACCTAAGGAGGTAAAAGGTTTAATGGTCCACCACCAATGTTTATTGAATACCAACCTGAAATATTTTTGGGTTTTCTGAGTTATTTTTTCATTCCTATTGGTTGTTTAAGAGTATGCTAAATCTCCTTCAAAACTTAGCTATGATTATGAGACAAAGACATTGTACTCTTATGGCTAAGCCAACTGATTTTTCAAGGTTAGATAAACTCTTATGAGAACCCTAGGGTTTGCCTAGTTTGTCACTGATTCAAACAAGTTTTTTCATGATTACCACTGCTTGGTAGTGCTTGAAAAGGCTACTTTTAACTCACGATGTTTGTATGAAATTTTAAGGGGAACCAAATATTTTGGGTTCGGTCCCCAGCGGAGTTGCCAGAAATGTTAGCTCCCTGTAGTCATCAAGATTGGAAAAAGTTTGACTGCAGGGAGAACATCGTTTCAACCACTTTGGGATTCTAGGATCTAGCCCTCCTGAATCCGGAGAGGGATCTCTCCAATAAGTTGCAAATATGGATTTGTCTTTGAAAGTTTATGGTAATTATGTTAGGATAGTTATGAAGGCCAAGGGTTTTGTTTGTTTTTGGATGGTTAAGCATGATTATTATTTGAGGTGGAAAGTCCTAAATGCAAAGAGTTTCAAAGGTGAGAAGTTGCAAGCAATCAGAACAAGCTTTGGCCAAAAAGATAGATAATTGCAGGTTTTAGTCCATTGGGCTATGGAGTCATAATAGGTTTTAATTGAAACAACAAGAGGCAAGAGTGGTCCATGGGGCAAGTCATCTATGTCTAAGGATCTCTCTAAAGTTTGATTTATGGAATGAAATGGTACAACAAGAAGGGGAATTTAAACAAATGAAGAACAAAGAGTAGCCCAGGATCTGGTAAGTACTTTGAAACTAGCCAGCCTTTGACAAACACTTAAGAAAGACATAAAAGCAATCCAGGATCTGGTAAGTACTTCGAAACTAGCCAGCCTTTGATACACTTTCAATAGAAAACACTTAAAAACAGGGGGGGAACTTGAAGGCAACTATTGGAGTAGAAACTGGCGGGCCGGGCTCACCACAAATCCTCTCCTAGCTCTGCTTTACTTGGTAACTTTCAAGACAAACACAAAGATAACAAAGAATGGTCTAAGATCTGGTAAGTACTTCGAAACTAGCCAGCTTTTAACACATTCCAAGGGAAACTTTCAGACAGTCTTTTGGGATAAAACTAGGACCAGGGCACACCATATCTTCCTTAGTTCATCTCTACTTGACATGAAATGAAAATAACATTCAAGAACAATATTTAGCTAAGACAGGAGGACGAGGGAACGCCAGCATTCCTACTACTTTAAGTGAATTAAATCATTCCTAAATAACACAATTTGGAAGAAAACATACAGATAAATATTTTCAGTCAGAGAAGGGTACTGATATACAGTAGGTCCTAACTCTATGCATGTTGTTCTTTATAAGAGAATATGAACAAAGTGAAAACAGAAGTAAAATAACAATTCACAATAAGAAATAACATCACCGTCGACATAGACCAGGATCCCATAAATCAGCTTGTATTGATGCTCCAAACCAGTTACAGCTTTAAGTCCAATGCTTTAGTTTAGCAATCATCTACACTTCCCAGACTAACTTATCTATCACAAGCAGAGCTCCAAGAACCAGTGAACACTATTTACAAGTAGAAGTCTCAAGCTCAAGTATATTTCAAAGTTCAACAACCAACATTTTCTCATCCTCTACAGGAATATTTATAGAAGGAATGAGGAGGTGGGAGAGGATAAAAGATCTCCCAGGGCATTTAATACAGACTGAAGGCTTCTCGTCCTTTGAGGGGCTCGATGAAGAAGCTTACATATGTGTCTTCTGTATTAAATGTTTTACGTTAATATTTAAGCTCGGTGGGAGCTTTTGTTGACTTTTAGGCTCTATTTCAGGATTTAATAACTCTGCTGATATTTTTTGCATTAAGTTCCCTTAGTAGAATTAAATCTTTGGTTGCGCTAAGGAAAATATCTTCGTTTGATCAATAACTTCGGCCTCTGTTTGAATTCTTTGAGGCACAGGTGGCTTTGTGGTAGCTGAGAGGAATAAATTTGCCTCTGATGTGGCGGTGGAGGCCTTTCTGTCTGATAAACACTTACGATTTTCTGTAACTGTGTTTTAATTTGGAGGATTAGGCTTTTGATAATCAATCTTAGCCGTAATCCCCAAACTGTCTTCAATCTTCTGTTCTGCTGTGTTTTGTCTTCGACACTGATACTCTTTTAATTTTATTTAAATAACACTATGTCTTGTTGATGTGCAGGCCGCGCAGGGCTCATATGGCATCAATGCCTCATGAAACATTGACGAGACGTGGAGTTTGAGCCCTGCGAATGGTTCCCTTTGATGAATCAAAGGCGTGGGAATCGTCATTCCCAGCCTTCGGCTTTTATTTTAATATAATGGAAAACCATTGAAACCTGCAAAATACGAAACTTATATTATAAAATCTTGAATTATTGGGTAAACAGTTACAAAGGGCGTGGGAAGAGAGCAGGGTCATTGGATGGCATCATCCAATGGTTGGGATTCATTAGAGGCGGTCAAAAGGAGAGTGTAGGAGGAGAATAAGTCCGATCCGTCGATCGCGCGGAGATCGACGATGGGGGTCAGTGGAAAAACATAAAGTGGAAAGACCCTTTATAATGAAACGGAAGAAAAATGTGGAGGAAAAGGTTTAAAACCTTTGCTTTGGAGGAAAAATGGTTAAAAATAGAGGTGGGAGCTCGGGATGATCGGGGGCCATCAGATGAGACTGGCCCACGAGATCAACGGCGGTGACCATGCATTGAAAACCTTCGGCGAGGGTGGAGGGCGATATGTAATGAAGGTTTAAATCTAAACCGCTGATCTGCAGAGATCAACGGTGGAGGGTGCACGCGACAATGAACAAGGGAAAAGAGGGAAAGTGGTTTCGGAGGGCAAACAGCTTTTTTCCCGTGGTGAAAGGGCGAGGAGGCAGTTTTTCCTTTTGGAACGCGATATGCATCCCCGCCCGACACGTGGCCTTAGAAAACCACCCATATCACGTAATTTTTAAGAATTATCTTCCGTGCTCGAATTTGTGCGACTCGGGATGTGGGCCATCAGATCAAGGGTCTCAGATCTGACGGTGGAAAAGTGAACGTAATACGAGGTAGATGCGCGGGCGGTAGCCGAGTGGGCGGTTTAATTCTGGGCCGTTAGATCTGAGATGGATGGCTGAGATTAGCTCTGAAGGGAGGCAGGACCCACAGGGGTTGGGCTCAGTGGGGTTAATATGAGCCGTTGGATAGAAAAGATCAACGACAGAGATTATATCTGAGGGTTAAATGGAAAAAATACAATGGCGGAAGACGGGTTAATGAGGGTCATTGATCTGTAGAGATTAAACGGTCGGGATTTGGCCTAAAACATTATAGCGGGGGGCGCATGAATTTAAACCAATATCGGGAAATGTGATCTGGACACGTGGACGGTCCAGATGCAATCGGGGGAAAGGCATCGGCGGGGCAAAGAAGTTGTAATGCGCCGATGCGATTGAGTGTTGGTCATTGATCTGAGGATCAGATAAACATTGGGGAGTGAATCGGAGGGACGGCCAATCGAGGGTGGAGAAATATTTGATGCGCTCGGTGAAAACTCGCGATGCGATTATGCGTTGATCATTGATCGAATTTAGATCAACGGTCAATATTGTTTCAACTTACGCACCGGTGGAAACCCTTTGAAACACATGAAGCCCAAAAAATTTTAATATAATACAAAGTTTTTATGCGTCGAGGCAGGTTTTAAATATATGAAAGGGATAGGCGCCCGTCTGTCGGGCCATGGGATGTATGGAATATGATGGGCTCGGGGCTTATGCATATGAGGGCTAATCGGAATCGGAGGTCGCGCTTGGGCTTTTCAATCTAACCATTCGGAATCCTCTGATGCGATTAAGCGCCTTGGGACTTTAACCTTTGGTCCCGGGCATGAGTTATATGAATGAAGTGGAGGGTTCAGAGTTTAATATGACGAGCTAATCGCATCAGAAGTTTTGATGCGGTCTTTTCGATCTACCCATTTTTACATTAAAAAACATAACTCCAGCGCATTAGAACAAAACTTTGGGTAAAATGGTTTTTTGGATTTACAAAGGAAAAAATGAATTGGGAATGAATATTTATAATTTTATAGCACCTAACTGCGTGCACAAGGGTTTATGAAGCGATAATATGATCGGGGGATATGAAACGGAGGGCTAATTGCAATCGAAAAACTTTGTGAGGCAAAAAGACTTGTGCGTTGCGTTTTGTTCCGATGCGATAAGCGCTTGGATGGCTAGCACTTGGTTCCAGCACCAAGGCGTATGGAGGGGAAGTGGTTAGGACTTAGCCCAAGGGGGCTTAAGTCTTTATACAAAAATATGTATTTTTCATGAAATTTTTCAAGTTTTTCAATGGATTTGGGGGTTTCGGCAGAGTTCAAAAAGGAGTTTTAAACTCTGTAAAAAGGATTTTATGAAAAGGGAAAAGGGGAAAATGAGAAAATAGAGGATTTTCATGAGAATGAAAGGGGTAGAAAATGAGGTTATTTTTGAAGTGGAAGGAGGGGAAAATGGTGTTTGCAGCAGTATTTTCTCTCATGGAATCAGCAGAATTTTTTATTTCTAAATGGAAACAGCAATGATTGAAACAAGGGCATGATGTCTTCAAGAGTCTTCAAGAGATAACACTTTTTAGCAGTAAAATTTGTTCCTTGAAGACTCCAAAAATGTTTTAGCCACCATTTCATATGAAAAATTTTATAGGTGGCTAACAAGTTGGATAATTGGATTCGTCAATTGGATTTTTATTACAGAATTCAGAACCTTCAAGAAGATGACATAAAGATTCAATTAGCTTCCTTGAGAATGGAGGGATCGGCACTTGTATGGTGGGAAGCAAGGACTCAAGAAGAGATTAAAAGCCACAGTAAGATCTCAATGTCTTGGTAAAACTTTATTTTTGTCATCAAAAGGAAATTTTATCCTCTAGATTACATGCAAAAATCCATTATGGACTAGAAAGACAATTGAAAGGGAAAAGTGTGCAAGATTATACTCATGAATTTAGGAGAAGAGCTCTTATTTTGGGTGTCAATTTGTATTCTCAAGAAACTTTGTTAAAGTATATTGGGGATTTGCACAGTTGTCTTAGACATATTATTCTCATGTTTAATCCCAAAAACTTAGAGGATGTTTGCGTTCAAGCCATACATCTAGAAGCAAGAGGGAAACATAGTCCAGATGAGAAAAGTGATAGTTTCCTTAAGTATGAGGGTAAAGGAGAGGGAAATTTTAATGGAAGAGGAAATAAAAATAGTTCTATCAAAATAGAGAAAGAGAAAATCACATGTAAACATTGTTCAAATAATGGCCATGATGAATACCATTGTTGGCAAATCCATCCAGAGTTGAAGCCAAAGAGAAGGGAGAAATTGTTTCAATTATTGAACATGACTTAGGTTCAGATTCAGGAGATGAAACCAAGATTACAACGATGGGTTTGAAAGGTAAGAACATAGCAAGCACTAGTTCTTTAAGTTGTTCCAATGTAACTTAAGATGAAGATAGAAGAATTGGACTCTTTCATATTAGAGTCGTTTCAAAACATACTAAGATAGACACACAATTTGATAGTGGTTCTCAAGCTAATTTGATTTCCGAAGACTTAGTTAACAAGTTAAATCTTGAAACTGTTACACATCCAAGACCTTATCCTTTAGGGTGGATATGCAAGAATGCAAACTTCCAGGTAACAAGGAAGTGCACCCTAATGTTTGCAATCAATTCAAACATTCTTGACAAAGTTGAACTTGATATCGTGCCGCTTGAGATTTCAGGTATTTTTTGGGGAAGTCCTTATATTTATGATATCAAAGCAGTATTTCATCGCGATGAGAATAAGCACCACTTGTTTAAATATGGAATTGATTACATAGTTAGAGCACATAAGAAGAAGATAATTTTGTCTCTTTTACATACAGGAGAAATGAAGAGAATAGTGAATGCAAGTCAAATTTTGACTTTGTTAATGTTCAAACATAAAGATGTTTTGAATGAGACCTTTCAAAAATATGCATCGAATGAAAATTTTGATTTCATTGAAGTTGCTAATGTTTATAACAAGATGTTTCAGGACTCTAAAAGTTTGCCTTTGAAAGGAGGTAAACAATATGTGAAATATTTGAAGCAATCAACATCAGTGTTGAGAAGTGATGGAATCAAGATGCCAGTGCAAGAGAGTGTAAAGGTCAAAGAGAAAGCGCCAAAGAAATTTGAAAAAGAAGGCATAGGTTCCATAAGTACTCGTTTTTTGTTTCAAAAGGGTACATGGAAATGGTGAAAACACTTGGTCAAAAGTCGACGCAAGTACAAGGCAAGACAAGCTAAAAATCGCCATGTCGACAGTGTTCGAGGTGAGACAATTTTCAAGTTTCCTTTGATTGACAACTGAGGTGGAAACAAGTTTTTTTCTGAAAGGACAACTTGTTGTTCTGTACATTCATGGAAATTTCAACATGAAGGTGTCTACAACAGCAAGACAAGGTCTCCAGAGTGAAGGAAAAATATTAGTTTTTGTGAAAAGCTCAAATTGATGAAATTGGGAAAATTCTAGTGGATTGAGACTAGAAGGGTTAGGGAACTGTACCCTCATCCACATGTTCAGTAACGAAAGATATTTTGGGCTCCAAAATGCTTCTAGTGGGGAGGAATTATCAGGTGCTCAGTTTTATGCTCAAAAATCAAAGTGTTCAGATTGGCTTGGAACCTGAACGACCACGTAGTGCTCATCGTTCTGAATTTGGTGCACTTCATTTCATGAAAAATGGTAGTCGTATGCTCTCGGAAACGCGATCTGATCGCTTTTCTAAACAGGTAAATTTTGTGCAGGGATGACATGGATACTAACTAGGCATATGTACGATCCAGTCAACAAAAGGTATATTCCAAGGAATATTCCTTGAAATATTCTCAAAATATTCCCACAGGTGGACCAATGATCAGGTGACAAGTGTTGGCTTCGGATTGGTTGGTTGGTGTTGGTTGGACCAATGAGGTCACAACACGTGGCAAGCCTGGAGGCCTCCACATGCCCCCCAAGGTCGAAATGTTATGTTAAATTTTTGGTCAAATTCCAGGCAGAAGCACCAAGGTTCGACCCAGCGACCTCCTGCCACACAAAGTCGTGCCTTACCGCCTTCGCTACGCATTAGAACTCAACATACATAGCATCCGACATATATTTATGTTTAAACCATTGTAAAGGTGGGGGAATGCGGGGACCAGCCCCCGATCCATAGGACCACTAGCGGAGCTCAGAGTTAAGCAGAGTTTTAAATCTCTAAACCAGGGGTTAATTAACCATAAACTCACTTATTAGCACTAAGCATAATTTATATGTGGATTAAGTTAAGCGCGCAGTTAGCACTTAACTAGCGCTAATCCCCACTTAACACTAATTACAATTTAGTTGGAGGACCTATGGATTTGGTGGAAACTGCTAGTTTTAATGACAGTTAACTAGTTTAGGGCCGGATTTAGTGGGAGAAATTGAAGAGGCCATAAATTTTGCAATTTTTGACCAATTCAGGCTTAAAAAGAGGCTACTTGACCATTTTTAGTTATTGTGGACTCATTGGAGTAGGTTACAAGAGCAAAGGAGAATTGTAAACAGGTCAATTTGACAATTTGAACATAATATAGAGGCCCAAGCCATGGAAGCTAGACCAAGGAGATGTAGCCTAGGAGAGGTGAACTCCTTCATCAAATACATGTGTTAATGTTATGTATGGTGATGTTCTGTACTTTATTTTTTGTTGTTCAGCTTTTTTTTTTTTTTGTTAAATTTCTCACTAAACTAACATGAAAAACACTCATGAGACTTGATAATTTGCAAGAAAACATGAACCCTTAAACACACATAACACATTTGTTTATAAAATCCGAAAGGGGATTTAGTTGAGCATTACTAACATCCTCCATTTAGATCATAGATTCCCACGCGGCATAAAGAAGTCAAGGACAATGTATTTTGTTAAGGCAGTTTGTGGTGAAAAGGTCACCAATTCGAAACCTTGTCAGAACAAATCCAATCATGAGTACGGGTTGGTATGGCCCAAGCTAGGTGTGATCCGCAGTTAATTTCAATAGCTTAGATTCCCCTAGGTCACGATTTCTCAAGCCACATGTGAGTCACACTGGTTTATTGTTGGTTTTTCTTATCTAATGTTGGTATGATGGTATTCACAAATACTCATGTCCAATGATATTCCCAAATACCCATGTCCATATTGTCCATCATTTTATGCACACTTTATTCTTACCTGAGATATTATAGGGCTAGATTAACATTTTTAAATTAAATGTAGTTGAGTATGAGCCTTTGCTAATATTGAAAACCATGTTCCTTAACATGGAACATTCAATTTCTAAAACTTGAATTTGTCTTTTCTATTGAACAAGAGTGTTCATTACCAAAGCATTCTAGGATATACAATAATGTTCATTTTTGTAAACCTTTGGTGGTCACTAAGAAAATTGATGTTTTATTATTATATATAAATTTCTCATGTCTACAAAGTACTTTATGCTCCTTATACTTCTCTATAGTCCATATTTATGAGCTATATTATTTCTGAATTATAAAAGGATAATAGATGTCTAAATAAGAAATTCCCAAAGACCAACCCTGAAATTCTCTAGAAACAAATGTTTCATATCAAATGAATTATCAACCCAAAAAAGGGACTAAACTAAAGGACACAAGATGAGGTGAACAAAAGAAACTATCCTGCAAATTTTGAAGCCCCAACTATTAATAAATCCTCCACGCAAAGATAACCATGAAGATACCAAACCCCAATCTCCCAAATCTACAAGAAAACACTAGATTAGAGAACCAAAATAAAGTTCCTTATCAATGCAGCATAGTAAAACAATTGAAGCCTCGTGCATCTAAAAAAGTTTGGAGCACTAATAAGAGATTGTATGGAATTCTCAAAACCTCCTGCATAATAATTCATTATCCCATCTAGGGCCTAGGTCAATTCGTAGTAGGTTTCAAAATGTTGATTGTGAGTTATGACTAGCATGTGTAGGGTTGGAGAAGAGGCAATGCACTTTGCAGCCCATCATTTGCTTGATATCTCCTAATGTCTTATTTTCCTTCACATGTTTTGGTTGATGAATTTTTTACATGCCTTCATGCATGAAAATTACATAAATGAACTAGGGGATGGCTTGAGTATATAAGGCCCCATTTTTTTAAGATCCATTTATTCAATTTTATGGCTTCCTTTGCAAGATTTTCAACTTATCTATTAAGAGATATTAAGCCTTGGAATAAGGTTACCTCTTGTTGACACCTAATTTTTGGTATTAGGTAAATCTTTGTAAATATTGTAAATAGAAAAATAAAGAGAATTGAAAAATGAAGAGACATTAAGATATGTCAACCCAATAGTCTCCCTCTTAATGTATATATCCATGTTCCATCTTAATGCAAAACACAATTCAATTTGTGGAGTGACCTCCTCGTCTCACATGGTATCAGAGCCAGCTCCCAAAATTAGTCTTTCTGCACTCGTAACTCTTATTTCCTGCCATTAACCTTTGTCTTACTATCCTCTGTCCCTCTCCTAGAACTTGCAGGGATTAATTATTTGTACGTTTGTTTTTTTTATATGTCGGTCGTAAAAAAATTTAAAACACCTTGAATCAAGTGTTGAGTCCTATACGCATTGAGAATGAATGATGCTTGATGAGGTTGAATATGCTACTCTTTGCTACCCATGGTGTTGGTGAAATCTTAGTTTAATTGTCGACTGTGTGTCCATTCTTTGCGTTGGTCCATTGAATCTGCCATTGTACACTAGTTTGGGAACTCGACTTGGTTTCTCAACCTAGTGGTGTTGCACCAATGGTTTCGTTGTGGAAGCGTGGGATGGAATATAAGCCCAAATGATGATTGTTCGTTTTTTTTTGTTGGAAGCCCTGACATGGCTTGTTTTTTTATTGATGATTGTTTCATTCTGATGTTTTCTTAGATTGTGTGTATGGTGTTGCGTTGAATGACAGTTATGAAGCCGTGAAATTCTTCATTGGTATGAAAAAAATTGCATTGAAACCTACTCCACATATGCGTCTTGAATAATATGGAGCGTATGGTACATACCTTATAATTGTTTACATGGCACATGTATTAAATATGCAGTTGTTTGATAAGGAGTGTATAATCCTTTACATGGCACATATATTACATAAACAATGGATCGTATGGATGGTATGAGATAATGGGATATGAAATAAAATTATGAAACACGTTGCGGTCATGTTTTAATAGTGTTGAGGGGTGTATTATAATATATGTTATGTGGACCATATGTGGTATGTAATATGATATGTGAGCATTATGTAATATGGCATGTATGGCATGAAGGTATATTGAGATATTATATTTTTAATTGAATATTTTTTAAGACATCAATTTTTTTTTAATTTTTTTAAGGTCAGATCAATCTTTATGATGCATTCACTCATCTCCATAGTGGGATTAGTTCTCACTCGCAAAGAGAACTATCATGAGTGGTCCCAGAAGATAAAACACATCCTTATTTTTAATGAGTTGTGGAAAGGGGTTTGTGAAGGAGAAGGAGTCAATGCACCTAAAAATCCCACTTCAGACAAGGAGCTTGCCATTTGGGAAAATAAGAACTACAAGGCCTATGCCTTGAATGCAGCATCAGTAAATGAAGAGGTGAGTCGTCATATTTCTCCATTTTCAAATGCATTTCAAGCCTTAAATAAGTTGAAGGAATTGTATGACTCACACTCTGAACTTGAAGTTGTTCAATTGATGATCAAGTTGTTCAATATTGAGTTGAAAAATGATGAGACTCTTGCCTTAGCATCAGAAGTAAGATCCATTATGCATGACATAAAATCCACTGGTGTTGAAATGTATATTCCTTACATATCTTATGTCAAGGCACTATATCTCACTTATTCACATTATCTTGAGTCATTGAAAGCAAGCAGAAACCTTTAAAATATTACCTTTGACTCTCTTGAGAAGAAGTTTGCTGAGAGAGAGAAGACTTTTGGGAAGATGACAGCTCCTCAGTCTACTGAAGAAGTTGTATGCCTTGCACAAAAGTAGAAGAATCATGCAAAATATTCTTTTAGAGGAAGAGGAAGGAGGAATTTTAGAGGCATGGGGGGCAGATAGTTCCAAGGAGAAAAGTATGATCTTCATTGCATACGTTGCAATAGATATGGACATGATGCATCCACATGTAAGTTTCCTTGGGACATAATTGAGCAGGAAATAAATGAAGGAAAATGTAAAACATGTGACATAGGGAAAGGTAAAGCACCTGAATCCGCTCATTATGTTGTGGCACATTGAAACATTGGAGTAACTAAAGACCTACCCAATTCTTGACTTGCTCCATGGAAAGAAAATTGGTTTCTTGATTCAGGAGAAACTTTCCACATGAATTTCAGGAGAGATTTATTTGAATATTTCGCTGACAATGTTGATGGAGAAGTATACTTTGCAGACAAATCAAAACCCAAACTATCAAGGCTTGGGATCATCAGGCTCAAATTGCCTGGTATTCTAGAATTTCTTCTGCATGATGTTCTATATCTCCCAGAGCTGAGGAGAAACTTGCTTTCTTTGGTCCACATCCACCAGCAAGGACACTCCATTCATATATTTGATGGCAATATTGGGGTTAGGAAAGAATCATATCACTCACTTTTCATGATGGGAATAGAAGAAGAAATACTTTTGAAGTTGCAAGGAACCTATGCTCACGCATAAAACTTCTCATGCAGTTCTCACTATGATGAAGGTACATTTCCATCAAGTCTTTTATGGCATGCTAGATTTGGACACTCGAACTATGACAGCCTTTATTTGTTGAAGAAAAGTGATGTTATTGGTTTGAAGAGCACATAGAAAAAATGAACTCATTCATTCTTATTTATGTTGCCCAATGCATGTTCCTTCTGCAAATGGTAATAAACATATGATGGTATTCATTGACTACTACACCAGAATGTGTTGGGTTTATTTATTGAAGAACAAATCTTAAGCTTTTGAAACATTCAAGAACTTTCATGCATGGATTGAAAATGATGCAAAATCTCATATTGACTCTATTTGCACTAATAATGGAAAAGAATACACTTCAAATGAATTTTAAAACTATCTTCACCAACATAGGATCAAACATCAAACAACTATGCCTTATAATCCCTAACAGAATGGAGTAGATGAAAGAATGAACGGGACAATATTAAATATGGTACGTTCCATGATGTTTTTCAATAATGTTAATCTAATGTTTTGGGTTGATGCAATTCTATATGTTGTGTATATAAAGAATATGGGTCCATCTAATGTTATAAAAAACAAGGCTCCCTATGAAATGTTGTGTGGCTACATTCCTTCAATGAGTCATCTCATGGTTTTTGGTTCCACCTGTTATTCCTTAATACCTAAGGAAAAAAGAAACAAACTCGGTGCAAAGAGTCGCAAGTGTATCTTCTTGGGGTACTCAAATACCTCCAAATCATATTGTCTCTATGATGAATTCAATAAGTTTATAATATCTAGAGATGTGATCTTTCTTTAATCTTCCAAGGCTAACAATGTTATTGAGCGAAAACTTGATCGCTTGGATAGATTCGTACATGCAAAATATTTTCAAGAGTTTGATAATGACATTCCACATCTTGAAGGGTGGATTCCTATACTGGATCAATATGTGAAATCTTTTTCTGAAGCACTCTCTCCCCTACATGAAGCTCCAGCCACTGATCTAGATGTCACTTTGAGTGATGTGATTGACAGAATTGGGAGACTAAATATTCATTCAACCCCAACTCAGTCAATTGAGAAACTTGGTCCATCTCAAAAATGTCCTCCAAAATGGCTGGAAACGACACTTGAAAGTGTTCGTCCTGATGAGGTTGGAAATACAGGAACAAGAAGCTCAACCAGAAAGAATGGAGGTGATGTATAAAATCATGATTCACCGATTGATATGGATTTTTCTTATGATTGTGAATTGAATTTGTCTATAGATTTTGAACCAACTTCCTTCAAATAATCTGCTTCTCATGATGAATGGAAAGAAGTGATGCAAAAATAATATGATTCTTTGATAAATAATCACACCTGGAAGTTGGTTAATCCTCCATTGGTAACCAAACTAATTGGTTGCAAGTGGGTCTTAATAAAAAAGTATAAATCAGATGTATCACTCGACAAGAATAAATACAAGCTTGTGGAAAAAGCTTTTGCGCAAAAGGAAGGGGTCGACTATGAGGATACTTTTTCTCCCACAGCAAAATGGGCTACCATCTGAATACTTGTTTCCTTGGCAGCACAAAAATATTAGAAAGTCCATCAAATGGATGTAAAAATTGCTTTCTTAAATGGAGATATGAAAGAGAATGTTTTTATGTCCCAACTAGAAGGATTTGTTGTGAAGGGTCAAGAACACAAAGTATCCAAGCTTGTGAAATCCTTGTATGGCCTCAAGCAAGTACTGCGAGCCTGGTACGAGAATTTAACTGAGCATATTTTGAAACTCAAATTCAAACATTATGATCTTGATGGTGCAATTTGTTTGTCAAGAAAGTTGGAAAAATAGTTGTATATCTTGTGGTGTATGTAGATGATCTTCTGATGACAGGGAACAATGAGAACTACATTGCATCCATAAAGAATTAACTAAGTAAAGGTTTTGAAATGAAATTTTTGGGTTATGTTCACTATTATCTTGGTATTGAAGTAGCTCAACATTCAAATTTTATATTCCTCTCTCATAAGAAGTACATTGGAGATACGTTGAACATGGTTGGCATGGATGAGTGCAATCCTTTGACTACTCCAGTGGAACAAAACTTAAATCCCACATCCACTAAAGTAAAATAATTTTAGGATGTAATGAAGTATAGACAGCTCATAGGAAGTCTCAACTACCTGACTACTACAAGACCATACATTTC
Organism: Pinus albicaulis; assembly: GCA_034641835.2. NCBI lineage: Eukaryota > Viridiplantae > Streptophyta > Pinopsida > Pinales > Pinaceae > Pinus > Pinus albicaulis. The sequence goes on from CM076583.1 coordinate 110,623,318, forward strand.
ATTTATTGTTGGAATCCTCTCCATGTTTATGAAAATTCCTTGTGAGGGTCATTGGTATACTACAAAAAGAGTTCTAAAGTACTTGAAGGGAACTCAAGACTGGGTGACTTCAACTTAATTGGAAACTCAAATTCAGGCCTCGATGGAGATAAAGAAACTGGGGTATCTACTGGATCAAAGAATTTATCTAATAATTTTGTTCAATCGATTTGTTTCATTCTTGTAACACACAATCTCTTCGTTCATTTCACCCACAATATCAGAAATGTATTATTATTAATATTAACATTTCTATTATAACACTTCTGTATATTTAATAGTAATGGTTATAATATTACTACTAGCATTTGCACCAAAAGGGTGCAAAGACGCACCAATAGAAGTGTAGATGATTGTAGAGTGACGTAACGGTAGCGTTGCAGGAAATTCACTAAGTCATGATACTTGATGCCCATGGATAACCAGAAAGTGATGATAGATTAGAGAAAAACTCACATGCAATAACTCATTCATCTCGGCTTACCACTTTGTCTGCCTTACCCATAAATGTTGTGTAGCCATATACATCAATTTTATAGAGATCCTTCACACGAATCCCAATATTCTTGGCTTTTCCTGTGGCTTTGTGTCGAAGGAAAGCTTTCCCTTCATTGAAAACCACATCATAGCCTCTATCCTCCAACATTGCGACTGAAACTAAATTATTTTTCAAGCCGGGTACATGCATTAGATATTTTAATAAGAAGGTTTTACCTGACTGTCTTTTGAAGGTAAATGTACCAATCCCGGTAGCACTGTACCGCCCACCCGCATCTGGAGGTCCTTCTCCTCCAAGCTACTGAAAATTTCTTTGTCTCCCATCATGTGGAAATATGCACCACTATCCAAGTACCACACTGATCCCATCGCACTTGATACCATGCATGCGATGAGCAAGAAGTCCAACTCAAAATGCTAGGCCAAAGCCTCACCAGCTGCAGATCCTGAATTCTTCTTGTTCTTCTTCTTTTGTGGACAATTAGTGGCATAATGTCCATGCTCTTGACAGTGAAAACATTTCACTTTGTACATGTCGCACTTCTTTCCTTCTTTATCAGACTCAAATTTGGAATAGGATTTCTTTCCCTTCCCCTTCTTTGCCTTACTAGCCGAGGCACAATTTTCTTCATCATTTGTCTTAGATGAAGATCCATCCCCGGTATTCTGCCTGAATTCTTATTGCACCAAATCCGACCAAAGTCGTTCCCAATATGGCAGCTTATCCCTCCCATTGACAGAGTCCTGATAACTATGCCAACTCTTGGGAATTCATAGAAGGGCTAGGCTCACCAAGTCATCATCCGCTACAGTAATTTCGACACTCCCAAGCTCATCTCGACATTGGAAAAACTTGGTTAAATATTTCGAAATAGTGTTGCCTTTCTCGATTTTCATTTTCCTGAGCTTGTCCTTCAATGCCAATTTTCTATGATCACCATTTCTCTGAAATAGATCTATCAAAGCCTTCCACATTTCATATGGAGTCACTTTTCGATGGAGACTTGAGACAATGTTGTCTCGTACTCCCTCCAATAATATCCTCCTCACCTTTGCAACATTATTTTTCCAAGCGTCAATATTTGCAGCATTTGCTGCAGCTGGTTTGGGAATGTCATTATCAATGAATTATTTCAACCCATTGTTCTCCAGAACTGCCTCCATCCTGTCTTTCCACGCAATATAATTGGAACTCCCCTCGAGTTCATACTTCAATCTCAAGCCATTGAAAGCCATCTTGATCCTGATCCGCATGTCGCACTAAAGAATACTTTTGCAAATTTGAATGTTATTCAGTCATAAACTCAATTTCTTCTCCACTATAGTGATTTCCCGTGCTTTCATACCATGTAAAAATTATACAAACAATATTTATATCAATGAATTCAATCCGATCATGCGATCTACTAAATCAATATATTGAGTCCTTCTACAAATAAATTGCGGAAAATAAACATGATCGCTAATCACAAAAAGTAAATAAAGAAGAAAATCAAACCACAACACAGATATTTTCTCAGGGAAAGCATGCTGCTAAAAACCCCTCTATATTCTATTGTATATTCACCAAGGAATCATGACAGAATTATAATGCACTCTTCTCACAAGAGTCTCTTTCACTCTCACAACTGTCTCACACTGACCCAGACAAAATTGACCAACGCTTAGCCAATTTCCTGCCTCTAATTAGCCTGCCTTGCTTGCACAATTCATGTGGAATGAAATCCCTATTCTTTAGGAAATTCATCCTTCCAAAATTGCGCAATTCTCATGGGAAATCCTATGGTTGTCTTATTGCATGCAAGGAGCCTACTAATGATACAACTGATAGTTAACATCCCTTTATCCTTTGTCTCAACTGGGTCTCCACTGGAACTGACATGCATGCAGATATCAATATTAAATCATCAGTTGCATGGCAGATCACTACATGTGAATTAAATCTGGTTTAATTCACTTGATCTCTCACTAGTGCAACAAACATTTACAACTAGTTCAACTGACTTTAACTCAATTAATTGAGTTAAATGATTTCTCATGCATTAACATAATGCACTAACTGCAATTCGAACTCCATAACTAATAGAATCACTCTGCATGCCTCACCAACCACCCTCAACTCAAAATTCAAGAGCTAACTCAATTTATCACACTCAGTTAACTATTACAATTGATTATGAAATTGGATTTCATTTTATTGTCCAATTTAATTAAGGAAAAATTAAATTAGACACACATTTCTTATTGACTTTTCAGCAATGAGGACTATGGTTTTGCACAAATACCGTTGTGTTGCATGCCTCTGCCCACAGATTCAATGGTAGGCCCTGATCATGCAACATCGCTCGTGCCGCACCCACAATTGTTCTATTCTTTCTTTTTGCGACCCCATTCTATTGTGGGTTATGAGGTGCAATCAACTCTCTCTGAATTCCTTCTTTGATACAGAAGTTCTTGAATTAATTTAAGATGTACTCACCACATTGTCGCTCCTAAGAGCCTTCACGTGCTTCCCCGTGTATTTCTCCACCAGCGCTTTGAACTCACAAAATTTTGAGAACGTCTGATCTTTCTTCTGCATGAAATAGATCCAACACTTTCTAGAAAAATCATCAACAAAGATCACATAATACCTGTGATTTGTTATCGAATTTGTAGAGGATGGTCCACACACATCTGAGTGAACTATCTCAAGGATTTATGTTGCTCGGTTCTCCTTCTCGTGAAAAGTGTCATTTGCATACTTCCCCATGGTTAATCCCTTGCATGTGTCTATCTGTGCAAGAGTACCCTTTGGAAGCCCCGTAGAAATCTGTTGCATGACCTTCAAAGCTTTGTGGTGTAGATTTCCCAATCTCCTGTGCCATAACTCACCCTCATCCCGACTCACCACTTTGTTTGCTTTACCCATCAATGCTGCGTAGCCATCTACATCAAGTTTGTAGAGATTCTTCACTCGAATACAAATGTTCTTAACTTTTCCTATGGATTTGTGACGAAGGAATGCTTTCCCTTCACTGAAAACCACATCATAAACTCTATCCTCCAACATAGCAACTAAAACTAATTTATTTTTCAAGCCTGGTACATGCATGACATCTTTTAATAAGAAGGGTTTACCTTAGTATCTCTGGAAAGTAACTGTACCAATCCCAATAGTGTTATACCTCCCATCATCGCCCATTTCGATATGCATCTGGAGATACTTCTCCTCCAAGCTACTAAAAATTTCTTTGTCTCCCGTCATGTGGAAAGATGCACCACTATCCAACTACCACATTGATCCCATCGCACTAGACACCATGCATGCAATGAGCGAGAAGTCCAACTCAAATTGTGAGGCCAAAGCCTCACCAGCTATAGATCCTGAAGCCTTCTTGTTCTTCTTCTTCTATTAACAATTAGTGGCATAATGACCATGCTCATGACAGTGAAAACATTTCACTATGGACATGTCACGCTTCTTGCCTTCTTTGTCGGTCTCAGATTTGGAATAGGATTTATTTCCCTTCCACTTCTTGCCTTACCAACCAAGGCGAAATTTTCCTCATCATCTATCTTAGATGAGGATCCATCACTAGTATTCCACCTAAATTGTTCTTGTACCAAATCCGACCAAAGTCGCTTCCAATATGGTTGCTTCTCACTCCCATTGACAGAGTCCTGATAACTATGCCAACTATTGGGAAGGCCTAGAAGAGCTAGGCTCACCAAGTCATCATCCACTATAGTAATTCCAACACTCCCAAGCTCATCTCAACATTGGAAAAACTGGGTTAAATATTTTGAAATAGTGTCGCCTTTCTCCATTTTGATTTTCCTGAGCTTGTCCTTCAGTGCCAATTTTCTGTGGTCACTGCTACTCTGAAACCGATTTTTCAAAACCTTCCACATTGCATATGGAGTCACTTTTCCATGGACACTTGAGACAATGTGGTCTCGTACTCCCTCTAATAATATCCTCCTAGCGTTTGCAACCTTCTTTTGCCAAGCATCAAGAAGCGCAGCATCTGCTGTTGCGGGTTTTGGAATGTCATTATTAATGAATTCTTTCAACCCGTTGTCCTCCAGAACTGCCTCCATCATGTCTTTCCACGCAATATAATTAGAACTACCCTCGAGTTCATATTCCAATCTCAAGCCATTGAAATCCATCCTGATCCTCTTGTCGCACCAAAGAATATTTCTACAAATTTGAATGTTATTCAGCACAAACTCGATTTCTTCTCCACTATAGTGATTTCCTGCGCTCTGATACCATGTAGAAATTATACCAAAATATGTATACCAATGGATTCAATACGATCATGTGATATGCTAAAGAAAGATACTGAATCCTTCTACAAATTAATTGCGGAAAATAAACATGATCGCCAATCACAACAATTAAAGAAAGAAGAAAATCAAACCACAACACAAATATTTTCCAAGGGAAAGTTTTCTGCTCAAAACCCCTCTATCTTCTATTGTATATTCACCAAGGAATGATGAAACAATTATAATGCACTCTTCTCACAAGATTCTCCTGCACTCTCACAACTGTCTCACACTGATCTGGACAAAATCGACTAACACTTAGCCAATTTTCAGCCTCTTCTCAGCCTGCCTGCCTTACACAATTCATGTGGAATGAAATCCCTATTATTTAGGAATTTAAACCTTCCAAAACTGCGTAATTCTCATGGGAAATCCTATGGGTGTTTTACTACATACGGGCAGCCTAATAATAATACAACTGATAGTTAACATCCCTTTAACCTTTGTCTCAAATGGGTCTCCACTGGAACTGACATGCATGCAAATATTAATAGTAAATCATCAGTTACATGACATATCACTGCATGTGAATTAAATATTATTTAATTCACTTGACCTCTCACTAGTGCAACAAACAGTTACAACTAGTTAAACTAATTTTAACTCAATTAATTGAGTTTACTGATTTCTCATGTATTAAACTAATGCACTAACTACAACTTATACTCAATAACTAATAGAATCACTTTGCATGCCTCACCAACCACCCTCAACTCGAAATTCATGATCTAATTGAGTTTGTCACACTCAGTTAACTATTACAAGTGATTATGAGATAAGATTACATTTTATTGTCCAATTTAATTAAGGGAAAATTAAATTAGACACACATTTCTTGTTGACTTTTCAACAATATATTCCTTCCAATGTTGGCGAAGATCTTATTAAACAGCATCACTACTCACTCAATCGTTGAAGGTTGTAGAGCTCCTTAGAAATTGGGTTGGCCGCCATGAGGGTTTCCACATAAGGATATCATGAAACTTCATTGTTTTCTAATATGGTCCATGAGATTTTTGTTTTTTAATTTATTTGGATGCTTGGTAAACATGCATGTGGTGCAGGTGGAACTTGCACCTACTTCCCCTTTGTTGAAATAGTGAAGGATGCGATGTTGATGATTCCCAAGTTATTTTTCTCCAATTCATATGGTTGGATATGCAGTAATCCAACAAGTTCTATGTTTTGATTATGCTCAAATGTCATAACTGAATTTTATTCAGTAAAATATCTTATTATTTTTCTAATATATTAAATTGATCATCTCCATTCTAAAGTTATCTATTGACTTACACTCTATCAAGTGGTTATGAAATGATCTTAGAATAAGTTTAAAGGTTATTATGCAACATTTTCATATGTTAGCTTCGACTTAAATCTTTGGTCATTATGCAAGCAGAATACAGATCCCAAACTAAGGGAGTCTCCTTGGGCACAAGGAATTGGAAGCTACTTGTTCCTTTATAATTTCATATAGTTTCCTTTCAACTCATTTATCTTTGGGAAACATATCAGTGGGCAAGAATTAGCGTGGTTGGGTAATCGACCCCCGACATTAGACATTTACGTCTCTTTTGGCAGCCAGAGCTCGATGTCTTCTTTTTATATCATTGAATTAGTGTTGGGTTTAGAAGCAAGTGGGAAGAAATTTCTTTGGGTGTTGAGACTCCCAGTTTGTGATGAGAACAATTTGACCCTGGATGGATTTTACAAGCACACACAGCAACAAGGTCGCATAGCAAGCGAATAGACAGATCAATTAGCCATCCTTTCTCACCCTTCTGTAAGACCTTTGTCTTTTCATTGTCATCGTGCAACCATCATATTGGACAGCCACACTGGAAAGCATATTATTTTTAGGCCGACAAATCTGCTACGGTGTCAGAAGGAAGAACCTCATAATAAGAATCCTATTGGCTTAATTTTCAATATTCAATTTTTATAAAAATTATTTAGATTTATAGTATTATGTGTTACTTTTGGTTATTATGAACAATAATAATGATTTTTCCAATTTTTTTGGATTATTAATTTTTTTAATCAAAATATTTTTTTATAATAATAATAACTATAATTATTTTACAAAATTATGAGTTATAATAATTTTTATTATAACAAAAAATTCATTATTAATCATCATTATAGTAAGTTTTTTATATTTAATGATGATTATGATTAACGTCCATTAAGACCAATATGGTCTACCGAACCTTGAGAGAGAAAGCGATTAATTGAGACTCTTTAAAATTTTATTTCTATGATAAAAAAGAAGGGAGAGAATTGTTCTGAGATCACTATAGTTTTCCAGACTTAACAAATCAAGAAGGTTGATAGTATGACAAATGTTTTCAAAATGAAAACAAATGTGAGTAAGATTGAGGCAATCCAAGAGAAAGTGTTTTTCATCTTCAATCTTCTTACTTGGTTTTAACATTAATATTATTTTGTATCATAACTATTTTTTTATAACTATTATTTAAGATTAATTGTATTCTTGAGAATTGTTACTTTTAGTGATTCCAAGTTATAACAATAATTTTAATAGTATTTTAAATACTTATGCTCAAATTAATTATTAATATTAGTACTATTTTTTTTAGGATTATTGAATTCCTTAATCCAAATTCTTAATACATTAATATTAATTATTATTATTGTTATTATTATTACCCTATTAAAAATAATAATAATATATTTTATCAATAACAATAACATTATTATAGGGTTGGCATGAGGGGGGAGGGTTATTTACAATCCCAAAGGAAAACTAGCTATTAAGTATTGTTGGGGCTTGGAAGGAGAATGAATAACCAAGTTGCAATGTGTGGCCTTTGGTTTGGGCTAATCTTTCCAAAGATATGGCAATTTCAAAGACAACAATCCTAAAGGATCTCTTCTCATGATTCAACATTTAAACAAAGACTCATTGCTTAAATAAAACTACCTCTTCAAAAGAACCCCATTCCCCCTTAGTTTTAATGAACATTATAAGAACCCCCTCCCATATATTGAATGCAACATTAGAATTCTCGAACGAGAAAGGCGGCATATTAAAATTGATATCGTATCGCATGGAGAGAATGCAACTCATGCATGGGAATTCAACCCAATACTCTCAAATGTGCTAAGGTCTTAGTCTAGACGACACAACCAAGCTCAAACTGATCTCATATCTAGAGCATTAATGGACTCACGGTTGTGGGTTATTAAGAAAAATAATGGTGACGAGATTTGTGTGGCGTGTGGGATATCTGGTTTTGGGATTAAAAACATAGATTACGCTTGCTTCTGTTATAGATCTCCATTGCTTAATCCATGGGATATGTTGTTTAATAATTCGCAAAGGTGATTTTTGCCTGCTCATCCGAGCTAGGCTATTTTCTCACAAATTTTCTATGATAATCGAAGTTTCTCAGAATTTATACATGATAAATGCTTTGTCGTATACATTGTTCGTAGAAGGTGGATTTTATATAGTGCTTGTGGAGGAAAATTGAACAGCAGAGATATTTCGGAGGCTCCTCAAGTTTCCCTATCTATTCATCAAGACTCAACTCCTATTAGCTTGGCTCATGGAAGACCAATTTGATGCTTGATTTATCCCTATGGATGCTTATATTTGCAAACCATATTTCCTCTATGAGGTATTTTTGAAATCAGGTCCCCCTTTCCCCTTTACATAAAATTCAATATTACTCTTGATTCTTGTGGTTTTTGGAAGCTCAGTTTCTTTAATTGGAAGCCTCCTATGTTTCTTTACAATTGACTTGTGTGGCCCAAGCCCTGCAATCATTTGCAGCCCCCCTGCTCCTCCTTGTGTTAAGTGGTCATTTCATTTCGTCTCCCATGGTGTTGTTGCCTACCTTTGGAATATTGTTGTCCCCTTAGCTTCTCTTAAAGGTCTTTCAATTGGACCCTTGACTCGTCTATGCCCTGTCATCTAGTTCCTTTTCTCCGAAACTTATCAATGTCAACAAGAAAGGAAATTTAGGAGCAATAGGTGGCAATAGTGAACGTAAACTATTCTTACAATGAATCAAAGCCCTACAATAGGAAAATATGGAAATTAATTGGAAAATTCATCTGAGATTCAATCCCTTAAAGATAAAATAACTCACCAAGACGATGAAATTGATACATTGTGTAGGTAGTTAAATGACTTGAAGTTGCAAGTTGAGATAAATGAAAACTAGTATCCCACAAACGCAACTTCTAGATGACCCACAGGAAAATTTCAACTTGATCTCAATAGGCCTCTGGAAGAAATTTCATCTCTTTTTTTAATGATCTCATATTGTAAATGTGTCTTTTTACTCTACCAATTTTGTAATGTTTATTTTTGTCGGCCTTTTGTAGTAGTTGGTCTTCACTTTTTTCTTTTTGAAACACTTTTTAATCCCTCCTTGGAGGATCCTCTGCAATAAGAAGCAATGTACCAAATTTCTTGTGTAGTTGTTGTGTCGTTGTTGTGTCTGGGCGCGATTTTAATAAAAACCTTACTCAATTTTGTTAAAAAAAACCAATAACATATTATAGTAATTCTCCTTCTAACAATATTATTACTAACTAATTTAACAATATTATAAGGGGTTTAGAATAAGAATACCCCTTTATAATATTAATACCATAACCCTTTAATCAAAATACATTATGATTTATTATTTATAATATTTATTATTAAATAATACCAATATGATTAATAATATCATAAAATTATTACATCATAACTAACTTCCTTGAATAATTTTATGTCATTTATTCCATGGTCTTTTCTATTTTATTTTAATATTTTCTCCTATTGTCTCTTTCCTGGCACTCTCCTTATGAAATGGGTTAGATCTCTCCTCCTCTTTTCCTATGTTTATTGCTTCTTGTCCCTGATGATAGTTGAAGTGTTCACCTAAAATGTTAGATGTTTCAAATCTTAATCACGTGGCTTTCTCCAAAAATTACTTCTAAACTATGTCTCACAATTGTGGAAATATGCATTCAAAAAATATCCATTCATTCTGGTTTCAATTCCAATATTATCAGTCTATCCATTGAGATCCCTTAAGACCTGGAAGAAGGTGTCTTACAAGCTCTTCAATTACGTTCCAATTAATTAGCAAATAACTGAGTAATTTTACATTTAATTATCAATATGGTGTTTGTATGGAACTTGTGAACTATCATGCATTGTATATGATAGTATAATATTTTTAAGTGTCAATGAGGTTGTGGTATTCTAGATTTGTTTTAGAGAAATATGTTATTGTATTTTATAAGTCACCAAGGAAAAAAAATTACATTTGCAGAATATTAAAGGTCACACTTGCATAATTGAAATAACACACTTCTACCTAGTGGGCCTAGGAAGCTTAATGTTGTAACCCCAAAAACAAATAGAACAGTCCACACAGGCAGAAAGTACATCACACGGGAAGAAATAAATCACAATAGAAATAATGTGGCGACTTGCTCAAGGTTTATGGTGATCCCGATCCCTAGAAAAAAGATGCATATGCAATGGTAGAATGTTGGTAAAATGAAATAAATAGGATCCAATCCAATTGAATATAATAAATACAATACTGTAAATATGGAAATAAGATTATTGAAAGACAATCATCAGAGAGTAGAGTAAGTTTTTTATTCAAATATATGAGTTGAAACAATATAATGAAACATAACTACTTTTCATATTTATAAGAAATATAAAGGAACAAAGTTATTTTTCTTGATTAGTGAGTTGCAACAACATGCAGTACTAAGTACTAATTGGATTAGTGAGTTCCAACAATGTATAGAAACAAATTAAAGTTGAAAAAGGGCACATAAACTAAGAAATTTTTTAGGTTATTTAGTTGCATCAAATTGATTAGTTTATCCAATCAATGAGATGCAACAAAACATAGTAAGTTATGAAATCAAGTTGCAACAAAATAGAGTAAGTTATCAAAACAAGAAGTTGCAGCAAAACAAATTAACAAGTTTGTAACAATGTAAAGAAAATAAGATACAAAAATGAAATTGTTGGGTATGTGTTATATTCTTTCTAAGACTAACCCCAGGTGTTTTCATGTTGCGTCAAGCATAGCGAGGGGGTTCCAGGGGGGTGTAAGCCCCCCCTATAGGGGAGTCTTCAAGGGGGGAGATAGTGAAGAAATTATAAAAAATACATGTATGTCATGGATTCTCCTGATATAACAATATGCTACTGTTAAATAGAGAATCGCTTCTACAAATCTTTGTGAAATCTAAAACAAAATCGCCAATTACAATATCATTAAGATAGATCAATCACACACAACACAGATAGTTTATCGGGGAAAGATTATAGCTAAAAACCCCACTATCTTCTATTGTATACTATATCATGGATCATGAAACAATTACATACAAATCTCTAATACAAGATCTCTCAATACATGAGCTAATTTTCTCACACTATCATACAAAAATTGGCAAATCCCTTAGCCAATTTACTGTCTCTAGATAGCCTTCCTCCACTGTGAAATCCCAGCTAATAGCAATCCCTGAATGAGTGCAATCTTGCCTGCCTTGACTACGCAATCCTCATGGGCACATCAAATGTGTGTGTGGTTGCATGTGTGCAACTGGATAATGTCACAACTGATAGTTTACTTCCCTTTCACCTAGAACTCAACTGGGTCTCCACTGGATCTGACATGCATGCAGTTAATAATAGTAAATCTTCAGTTGCATGTGAGACCACTAATTGTGAATTAATTAATAATTAATTCACTTGATCTCTCACTAGTGTATCTTCAGTTACAACTAGCACAACTAAGTTTAACTCACTTAACTGAGTTAAAATATTTTACAACTTGCATAACTACACTTCCAACTCTGTTACAACTTTGAATCACTCAGTTACAACTAATTCAACCTGCATGTCCCACCAACCAACCACTTAACTCGAAATTCCTTTAGCTAACTGATTTTCCACTTCATTTAACTATTTTCAAGTGCTCACTGAGAATAGAATATAGTTTATTGTCCAACTAATATTAAGGGATAATAATAGTATACATGCATCTATAAATAGACATGAAATATATAAATAGAATTTGCACATACATCTATAAATAGACATGCACCTAAAAATAGCCTAAAGCTCCATCCTAGTGCAGGTGCTTCATTTTCACTAGGATCTTCTTGTTGAATCTCAACACTCCCTCTCAACAAGAAAGGGATTATCCTTCACCCCGATCCTATCTCTATGGTATTCGAATTTTCTCCTGGTGAGCGCCTTCATCAGAATATCTGCATCTTGATCTTCCGTGGGAATGTACTGAAGCAACATGATCCTCCTCTGCACACAATCTCTGAGATGATGGTACCAGATATCTATATTCTTAGATCTATTATGAAACACGGGATTTATCGAGACTTTAATGCAACTGTGATTATCACAATGAATCACTATTGGATCCAAATGAGAACCAAACAAACCAACCAATATCTTTCTCATCTAGATAGCCTCACATGCAGCTTGACTCGCTTCCATGTATTTTGCTTCTGCTGAAATGAGTGCCACGCATCTTTGCTTCCTGCTGTACCAAGAAATAGTTGTAGACCCAATACTAAAGATCCCCCCTGATGTGCTCTTTCTTTCCATTGGACTTCCAGCCCAATATGCATCCATGAAGCCATGCAACTTCATTGCATCTGTCTGTTTGTACCATAAACCATACTCTGATGTTCCCCTCAGGTATCTCAGGACATGCTTACCCTCCTTCCAAAAGAGCTTGGTAAGCTTAACCATAGCTTGACTCAGCTGGTTAACCGCATAGAAAATGTCTGGTCTCGTGTTCACTAGATACATTAGCGAACCCACTAAATGTCGATAGAAAATAGCATCCACTACCTCTCCAGAAGTAGCATCCTCTTTCCTCCAGTTTCCTGGAAGAGGAGTATCCATGGGTTTGCAGCCCTCCATGTGAAAATTACCCAGTATCTCCCTTTCATACTTTCCTTGAGACACAAAAAGTTCACCATCTCGTTGCCATATTTCCAATCCAAGGAAATAATGAAGGAGGCCCATATCCTTCATCTCAAACTCCTTTTCAAGATCCTCCTTGCATGATTGTATCAGCTACTCATCACCAGTCAATATTAAATCATCAACATAAAGAAAAATGATTAAAATCTTACCCTCCACCACAATTTGGTATAGGTTTTCATATGCTTCACTTTTGGTGAAGCCCAGTCCGTTGAAATAGTTTTCTATCCGAGTGTACCAAGCATGGGGTGCTTGCTTCAGCCCATACAGCACTCTTTTGGATCGGCACACATGTGACTCGTTGTTGAAGATCTCAAAACCTTCAAGCTTCTCTATGTACACCTCTTCCTCAACGATCCCATTAAGAAACATAGCTTTCACATCCATCTGATGAATGCACTAGCCCATCTAAGCTGAGAGAGAAAGGATGGATATTATGGAATAATACCTTGCGACAGGTGCAAAGGTCTCTTCATAATCTATCCCCTCGATCTGTGAGAAGCCCCAGGCCACAAATTTGGCCTTGTATTTCTCCACTCTCCCATTAGCAGCTTGATTTACCTTGTAGATTCATCTTGAACCTACCATTGATTTATCAACCGGCCTTGGAACAATTTCCCACGCACTGTTTTTGACAATGGAGTAATACTCCTCCACCATTACATCTACCCATGTGGGCTCCTACACTGCTTCCTGAAAGGAAGATGGTTCAGTCACAATACATTTTCTCATGAGAGCCATGTATCCATTAAATTGGTCATGAGACACTCTTTGTTTGTGAAGTAGGGGCTCCTACATTCTGTGCAGCATCAAGTCTCAGCCTATCAGATTCCATGGTATGCCTTCTGCCAGTTCTGATGGTTGGCTCTGCTTGAGTGGACTCCTCCACTCCACAAACCTCCTCCTGTGGCTGATCCACATTTAGAGACTCATCTTTGGGAACCAGCAGTTCCTCTTCCGCATGCAAGTCCAACTCCCTCTCAAGCGACCACCGCATGGCTTTCCCCTCATCAAATTTTATATTTCATCGCACAACATTCATTCTGATGTTTGGAAAATACACACGATAATTATGGGGTTTTTTTATGTACCCCACAAAAATCCCAACTTCAGCAGTCGGCTCCAGCTTCTTCCCGATGTCCTTGGTCACATGCACATAAACAGATGAACCAAAAATATTAAGTGTGAACCATCCGGTTTCTTACCATTGAAAGCTTCTTCAGGTGTACTCATGCCAAGTACTCTATGAGGACAACGGTTTCGCACATAAACTGTAGTGTGCATGCTTCCGCCCATAAGTGCATTGGTAGGCCCTCATCATGCAACATTTCTCGTGATGCACCCACGATCATTTTGTTCTTCCTCTCTGTGACCCCATTTTGCTGTGGGTTATGAGGTGCTATGAGTTCTCCTCGAATTGCTTCTTTGCTGTAGAAGTTCTTGAATTAGTTAGAGATGTATTCTCCACCATTATCGCTCCTAAGAGCCTTCACTTGCTTCCTCGACTCTTTATCCACCAATGCCTTAAACTCAAATAACTTTGACAATTTTTTATCCTTCTTCTGCACGAAGAATATCTAGCATTTACGAGAAAAATCATCAACAAATATTACATAGTACTTATGGTCCACACACGTCTGTGTGAACTCTCTCAAGGATCCCTGAAGCATGGTTCTCCTTCTCATAAAAGGTGGACTTTAAATACTTCCCCGTGGTGCAACCCTTGCACCGATCTAACTGAGCAAGGGTTCCCATTAGAATTCCAGTAGATATTTACTGCATGACTTTCAAGGCTCCATGATGAAGATGGCCCAATCGCATGTGCCATAATTCGCCCTTATCCCGGCTCACCACTTTTTCCTCCTTGCCCATCATGGCAGCGCAGCCATATACCTCCAAATTGTAGATATTCTTAACTCGAATCCCTATCCTCTTGGCTTGACTTGTTGTTTTATGTCGCAGGAAAGTTTTTCCATCACGAAAAGCAATGTCATAGCCTCTGTCCTCCAACATTGCGACTGAGACCAAATTTTTCTTCAGACCCGGAACATGTATAACATATTTCAATTGAAATGGTTTACCTGAATCCCTATGAAAGGTAAAGGTACCAATCTCGGTAGCACTATATCGTCCGTCGTTGCCCATCTCTATATGCATCTAGAGATCTTTCTCCTCCAAGTCACTGAAAAGTTCCTTATCTCCCGTCATGTGAAAGGAAGTGCCACTATCAAAATACCACATTGATCCCGATGCCCTTGACACCATGCATGCGATCAAGTAGAAGTAAAGCTCAAATTGCGAGGCAAGGGCCTCAGCATCTGTAGCTCCAACAACCTTCTTGTTCTTCTTCTTTTGTGGACAGTTAGTAGCAAGATGCCCATGTTCATGATAGTGAAAACACTTCACCTTGGACATATCTAGCTTCTTGCCTTTAGACTCAGATTTAGAATGGAATTTCTTCCCCTTCCCCTTCTTCGCCTTGGTAGCCAAAGCACAATCCTCTTCATCATCATGCTTTAATGAAGAGCCATCTCTGGTGTTTTTCCTGAACTCCTCCTGCACCAGATCTTACCACAGTCGTTCCAAATTCGACAATTTTTCCCATCCGTTGACAAAGTCTTCATAATTGTGCCAACTCTTAGGAAGTCCCAAGAGATCCGAGCTCACCAAATCATCATCGGAAACAGTTATTCCCACACTCCCCAGTTCATCCCAACATTGGACAAACTTCGTGAGATACTTTGGAATGTTTTCACCCTTTTCTATCTTGATCTTCCTGAGTTTATCTTTGAGTGCCAATTTCCTATGGTCGCTGTTTCTTTGGAATAGATTCGTCAAAGCCTTCCACATAGCATATGGTGTGGCTTTCCTATGGAGGCTTGAGACAATGTGGTCTCGTACTCCCTCCAATAGGATCCTCCTCGCCTTTGCCACTTTCTTTTTCCATGCATAAAGATTGGCAGCATCTGACGAAGCAGGCTTAGGAACATCATTGTCAATGAATTCCTTCAAGCCATTGTCTTTGAGTACTACCTCCATATTGCCCTTCCAAGCAATGTAGTTCAATTTTCCCTCGAGTGCACACTCTAACCTCAAGCCATTGAAAGCCATTTCGATCTTAAATCAGTTTTAACATCAAGAAAGTATTTCTGCAAATTTGAATTCTTTCCACCAACAAACTCAGCTCCTGCTTCACTACTGCAATTTCCTATGCTCTGATACCATGTAGAAATTATACAAAATACATGTATGTCATGGATTCTCCTAATCTAACAATTTTCTACTGTTAAATACAGAATCACTTCTACAAATATTTGCGTAATTTAAAACACAATCGCCAATTACAATATCATGAAGAAAGATCAATCACACACAACACAGATAATTTACCGAGGAAAGCTTATAGCTAAAAATCCCACTATCTTCTATTGTATATTATATCATGGATCATGAAACAATTACATACAAAGGTCCAATCCAAGAGCTCTCAATACATGAGCTAACTGTCTCATACTGTCATATAAAAATTGGCAAATCCCTTCGCCAATTTACTATCTCCAGACAGCCTGCCTCCACTGCGTAATCCCAGCTGATAGCAATCCCTGAATGAGTGCAATATTGCATGCCTTGACTGCACAATCCTCATGGGCACATCCTGTGTGTGTGTGGTTGCATGTGTGCATCCAGATAATGTCACAACTGATAGTTTACTTCCCTTTCACCTAGAACTCAATTGGGTCTCCACTGGATTTGACATGCATGTAGTTAATAATAGTAAATCTTCAGTTGCATGTGAGACCACTGATTGTGAATTAATTAATAATTAATTCACTTGATCTCTCACTAGTGTATCTTCAGTTACAACTAGCACAACTGAGTTTAACTCACTTAACTGAGTTAAACTACTTTACAACTTGCATAACTACACTTCCAAATCTGTTACAACTTCGAATCACTCAGTTACAACTAATTCAACCTGCATGTCCCACCAACCAACCACTTAAATTGAAATTCCTTTAGCTAACTGATTTTCCACTTCAGTTAACTATTTCCAAGTGCTCATTGAGAATAGAATATATTTTATTGTCCAACTAATACTAAGGGATAATAATAGTAGACATGCATCTTTAAATAGACATGCAATCTATAAATAGAATTTGCACATACATCTATAAATAGACATGCACCTAAAAATAGCATGAGGCTCCATCCTAGTGTAGGTGCTTCATTTTCACTAGGATCTTCTTGTTGAATCTCAACAGATAGCACCCCTACATGGGGTTTACAGAAACTCTTCGGGAAAAAAAATATTATGCAGACCCAAGGATGGTGGGTGGACCTACCCATGGTTTTTTGTGCATGGTTTTTGGGGATGATGGTTTTTTCCCATGGCATTTTGTAGAGCCATTCAAGGGAATTACAGTTATGTTATAATTTAGGGTTTATGGATTAGGGTTTAAGAGTGTTTCAGCATGTATATAATGTATTGTAAAATTGAAAGGAATTTAACAAAAAATCAATCTCGTTTTCCCGGTTTGGGTTCCAGGAGAAAATATCTCTGTAAATTTTATGTTCTTGCCACTGCATATATTTCTTTTTTAAGAATTTATTTGTAGGTAATTTATGTACAGGGTTAAAACCTACATAAACTAGAGCTAATCTATAAGGTTACAAGATATACCTAAGTGAGGAGGGAGGCTACCTTGTTAGGAAAGGCATTGTTAATAAAAGTAGATTTCCTAAATTAGAAGCATACCATTCACATAGAAAAGAAAAATA
This sequence comes from Pinus albicaulis, assembly GCA_034641835.2. Taxonomy (NCBI): domain Eukaryota; kingdom Viridiplantae; phylum Streptophyta; class Pinopsida; order Pinales; family Pinaceae; genus Pinus; species Pinus albicaulis. The sequence continues at coordinate 110,640,959 of CM076583.1, forward strand.
AATGAAACAAAACCACGATCTATTTACTAACATAAGTTTATAAAACAAAATACAATTAATTATGTCCTCCCTAGCTCGAGGAGATCATGGTGTTTTACATATAGTCACTAGAATCTAAAATGGATTAAGAGGTCAAAGGATAACCATGAGAATCTTCAAATTCATATGGTGTTCCCTCTCATTTACAATTTTCCAAGTAGGAGATATCAAACAAAGGTTGACTCATTTAACTTTTGTGACAAGTGGTAGTTGATCAATTTTCTATTGCAATCAGTCTTTCCTTGGCGGAGGCCAATTCTATATTTTCGCTCTCTTCATTACGCAGTAAAATGGTCTTCCTATAATACATTTATGACATTAAATGCAACTAGAGCTCTGTTGGAGGTGCACTATGCTAGGTGTCCCTAAGTGGAAACAATTATCCTCAAAGGCTAATTTCCAACATGTTGTAGCTTCAAGCTTAGGCATATTTCAGAAACAGTTTCAAGTGTGTTGCAACATTGTTTTTGTTGGTTCTATCATGTTCTAGCAATGGATTTGTAGTAATGTGTTTCACTATATCATAGAAACAAAGTTACATCAAAGTTTTTTATCATGTTGCAACAATCAAAGTTGTAGTACTACGCTCTTGTCATGTTGCAATGGCATGGTGCTCTTGTTCTTTTTGCAGCAACTAGAGTTGTAGCTCTTACCCTGTAGTCACATTGAAAATCTGCTTTGTAGTTGTATTACAGTAGTAGAAATTGAAACACCATGTTGTAGTGACGACGTATTTGGGTGTTGCAGTGGTATAAGGGTGTTGTTGAAACATGAAAGTGTTGCAGCAACACAGGAGGGTATTGTAGAAATTATCTTTCACCTTTACTTCAAAAATACCTACCTAAATTTTTTCTCACAGATTCTCACATGCTAACATAAAAATATAAATTGTTCTTAAATACATAAGAATGAAAAATTAAAGTGGCATAATAGGAAAATAAATGTAACACGATAAAAAAATGCATCAATACAGGAAAAATAGGTGATAAGGTGGTATGAAAATGGGAAAAGGTGCTAAAAAGGTGTTGTATGGGGATTAAAAAGATGTAAATATGGTTACCCATCATCTCCTCCTAGAAGAAACTATTGCATGTCCCTATGCGACCAAAAAGTTAATTTGAGTCTAAGAGGGTGTGGCTCCCATGGAGATTTTTGACACTGTAGTCAACTTCCCCTAATTCATGGGCATGATAGTAGCTTTTTCTCTTTTCATCTTCCCTCCAATAAGAAAGCTCTTTCTTATTGGTCATGTTGCGGTCTCTTTAATATCTTTGGGAAGGCATCCAAATCATACGATAGTGGAAATTTAGGCCTACCCATTGATTTACACAACTTTCCATGCATTCAAGGTACTGGTGCATTATTTCTAATGAAAATGAAAATTTTCTAGGACTGAAGGGCTTTTTTAGATGCATGTCCATTAAGGTATGCTTTCATTAACTAAGCACAACCCCTAAAATTTGTATTAGATAATATCTCAATATATCTCTGCAATGGTTAATGGATTCCTATCTATTATGGGCAATAAATTTTGCATGATGGCTAGAGTTCACCTAGCTATAGTGTGTAAGTAGAACATCCTTAGGCTTGTAATACTCCCCTATAATCCATAAATTGCATTTGAAGTTATTCTTTGCAATCTTTTGAGTTGTTACACACCAAAAACTGGGTGACCCCTAGAAGAAAACTTTCTCCTATTCATCTTATCTAGTCGGAAACAAACAACCCCTAAGAGCCACTTTGTACTCAATTTTATGTTTCATTCATATCTATGCCATCTACATTAGTCGTATGTTTCATCGCCCATCTATCAAGAGTGTTATAATTTACGGAAAAAATAATAAACAATTACCAAGAGGAATTAACACAAAAAAGGCCAGCAAAAAATCATAAACATAAACATATATGTTTATCCGGGAAAACCCCAAATGCGGGGAAAAACCCAACCAATGAAATTTCATTAGCCTTGGCCAAGACCCTGGCCAATCCAGCCAAGTGAACCTTCACCGCTCACCTCCAAGCCTACATTACAATGAAGTCTTCCCAGCCTTTTATAGGCTCCATTACATGCAATAACATGGGCCAAAAAACATGGGTGCACAATACCATGTGCCCCAAAACCACTACTATTTACCCTAGTCAACATTGACTCTATCCCGAGTCAAGTTTACCTAAAATTCCCCCCTTAAACTTGACTTGGGGTTTCTTGACTAAATCCAGCCAAAATTTCTTATTGAGACAACCCCGCTCACTCTACCCCTTCCCCCCTCAAAGTTTTTACCTAGGGTAATTGTTAACTTGACATCCCCCCTATCACCTAGATCTAACCCAGATTTTACCAGTGATTACCTAGGGGTACGCATGCCATACCAGGTCTTACTGCAGTATGCCCATTTATATGTAATAAAATTTAACTTTATAATAATAATAATAATTGTTTTGTTTCATTGTTACTGCCTTTGTACATATGAAATCAATGTCCATATGAAAATAACCCATCTACCAAATTACATGGGTCACCAGCTGCTGTAACCACCAGTCCTCTAGGATTTCTCTTTAGATACATGGTTCATCAATTAATTAATCCACGTACACATATTCTCTCTCACTTTAACAAGCTTTCTTCGATCTACATTTCTTTAGTGCTATGATATGCACCTACCTAATTTCCATCATCTTCTGTATGGGAGCGCAGACCTCAACTCTCTTGTTGGCCCTCTCATCATGATGACTCTGTAAATCCTTATGACTGCTTGTCCACAATTAACTCCGCTACAACATCGTTGCTCATTTTTTGAATATGTTAATGACCTAATCTAAATGTACCTTCACACAGGCATCAATTTCTCCTGACCAAGGCTTTCTTATTCAAATGTACATACGGCCTTCACATCAACTCCAAGAACAAGCCTATCACAACTATGTTCTATGCCCATAATCTTCCAGTCTCTAACATCACACTGCGAAGGATTTCCTGGAACCACGCAGTTGCCTCATCCCGCAAAAATCACTTTGGACGGCCTTGTCAGGGTGGAGTTTCAGGGCTAAATTTAAGTACGTTTAATGGACTTCGTTAGACGAGGCGGTGATCTTGATGCCGTGGCCATGGATTCCGCTAGCACGATGAACAAGCGATCCCCTCTGAACTTAGTCTCATTAGAACTAGAACTCGCCTACCTGTATCAGACTGCCATGCCACCGGGTCTTACCATAGGTTTCCTCTGCACAACCGATCTCTTCTTTACTCGCATCTAGATCTTGGACTACCACCGATCTAAGCTTTGTGGCATATCCACACATATGCTGCCTCTTGGTCATCTGATGGCTCGAGTGCACTACCATTTCACTCATAAAATATTGTTTGGCCTTCAGCTAAGGTTGATATGTATGAGACCCCAACCACTTGGCCATATTTGAGGTTTCTTGTGGCCATTTCTCCCAGTTCATATATTTCTCGTTGTTTCACCTCCAATAGAAAACTTGTCAGCCATGATCGTGCTCTGCGTAGAGGATCCCTTGCACCAGATCTGCACCACCTCCATTTTTACATCATCGCTTTGGACCTCAGTGTCTGAAAAACTTGGGCTCTTCCACATGTGCTTCGCCTCATCGAGCTTTTTTTCTTTTGTCACCGATTCACATCAAACTTGTCTCATGTTGTCGGCTCCAACCACATACAACATATGTATGCATAAATTCGCATATATTGATCCAGAAGCTCTGGAAGTCTGACAAGGAACAGAGCTTGAGACCCACCACGTCCACCACGTTTTCCCTATGTGTTCTGATGGATCCCAAGGACAATCATGTAGTTAGTCAATTTTTCCCTCCTATAGTGGAAGTGCTTGCTCCTCGCCTCCTCCTCTTTTGCGTAGCTGCATGTTTGCCCCATGCTTGACTCTTTTTCAGTGGTAGCTCCACACCAGATCTGACTAGATCTATATTCTTCATATGTAAATCAGTTTGTGCTAAAACGCTACACAACATATCTAGCTTCTTCACACGCGGATCTGTCCAATCAAACTACACAGAGATGATCCCGCTTCTTTACACAACAGTGAAACTATAGACACAATAAAATTATTACACCAGCTCTAATACCAGTTGTTAGAATTTACGACAGAAATAATAAACAATTTACCGAGAGGAATAAACATAAAAAAAGGCCAGCAACAAATCATAAACATAAAAAGAGATGTTTATCTAGGAAAACCCCAAATCCGGGGCAAAACCCAACCAATGAAATTTCATTAGCCTTGGCCAAGACCCTGGCCAATCCGACTAAGTGAACCTTCACTGCTCACCTCCAGGCCTACATTACAATAAATTCTTCCCAGCCTTTTATAGGCTCCATTACACGCAATAACATGGGCTGAAAAACATGGGATCACAATACCATGTGCCCCAAAACAGTTACTATTTACCCTATTCAACAATGAATCTATCCCGAGTCAATATTTCCTAACAAAGAGTGCATGTTAGAAGGCGGGATTCTAATCAAAAGGTACTTTATTCCTTATGCAAACGGGTTCTTATTCTTGTTTGTATTTAGGCATTTTAACATGGATTATGGGGTCACTTGGAAGAAAGAAGGGTTGTGGTCATAGTCTTGTTCCCTCACCTTGAATTTGGGGTGGGGGGTGGGGAGGTTAAATTTTCTATCCTAGTCTAGTGGTACCACCCTTCATGCCCCATGGATTTAGGAAGGGAAATTACTCAAGAAGCCATGATTGAGATAGTGTGTCCCATCTATTCCTTTCCATGCTTACCGCTTTCCATATTATATTATAAACCCTTTTTCCACCTCCCTTCTTTGGGTTAACTGACCATTCATTCATTGGGATTCAGCATACACACATCCTCATACCTTATGTAGGGCTTGGAAATGTACCCTGGTAGTTTGATGCAACTAAAAGAAAAATAAAGAGCACATGATGGCCACAAGAAAAATAAAACGAAAAATATAGTCGGGACTTATAAATTTGCACATGGGCAAAGGCCAAGAATGAGCTCTACCTCTATCATATGGCCATCACCTAGTTCCTTAACCATGTTTCCCTATCTCATAAAAGACAAGGAACCTTTACATGTCCCAAACCTTGATAGGCAATGGAATGCCCCATCCTAAAGGGTTTAATAACTATTATACAACATACAAAGCAAGCTCCCATTCCTCAAGCTACGAGCAATAATACAAAGAACATTCAAGAAAAAAGTAAAAGGAAATATAGAGGGGTGGAAAAACAAAGGTCAAGGTAACTCATGCATTCATGATTACTCCCTCCTTAGATCTATATGCCCAAGATGAGGTATCACATCATAGTTTGTCCCTTTAACCATGACACGTGGCCATACATTTCCTTTACCCCCCACCATTCCATCATTATTCACATGGCACCTATCGATTCAAGGGAGGAATGAGGACATGTCACTTTTCTTTAGGGGTCAAAAACACCTAAAAGGGCCATATATTAGACACTCCTTCCTAGGGAGGTAACATCGTTACACAACTAAGGCCCTAATTTTGGAATAGAAACCACATATGAAGTATTTTTATGCTCATTTTTTTCAAGCTTGGTTCACTTAGATACATTGATGATTAATGAACATAATGATGAAATTTGCAGCACTAGATATTGTGTGTAATTGGCAAGTGGTTCCATCTATAGGTATGGGTAACATAACTAGGGTCCAATTTTTCTAGAGGGACATATTGACACCCATAGGTGATGCATTAAAAGCCATGGGACTCTAGACAATTGTAGAGAATCATTCATATCCATGGGTATCTTCAGCACCCACAACTTCTGCACTTTTCCCTATATTATCCATGGGATGATGCACCTAGATCAACATGCCACCAACTCGATTAACACTTCATAAGGGTTAGGAAGTTGGTCTAGGGCCTCGATGAGTTTTGTCTCATACCTTAAGACATGTGTTCCAAGTCATTTTTTCACATCCAATCAAATGGCCTGAAAATCTGATCAATCAACATCCAATGGCACCTTGCATTCATCCCTTGAAAATACTAGAGCATCCTTTCTCCAAATATTCCAATAATCTTGCATTAACCAACTTAAAATCCTAATTTTTGGACCCATCATACTTTCCTTTCATGCAACCTGCACTGTTGCAAGCTATACAGTGAGAAAATACACTAACCAACGCATGTTACCTTTGTTGCAGGTGTGTGGCCTCCAAAATTCGGTAAAAATTAAAAATAATTGTGAATCTTCCCTTTGCAGATGCTTCCCGAGTGGTTTTAACCATTTACTATTAAATTATATGCCAAAATCCTATGCTTGGGGTCTTATCTCTTATCCCTAGAGATTATCCTCCCTCATATGTGGATCTAGGTCCTGGATTGGTAAATCCCAAACCACCCTATTTATCTTATAAACTCACTACCTCCCATAGAGTCTGGGTTGGATTATGGAGAATATTAGTTATGCCCTCATGTTTCTTCTTTGTTCCTAAGGATCCATTATCCATCCATGCACTTGAGTTGTGATTGAATTTTTTCTTTGTGGCAAGGAAGGACAAGATAGTTGGGAGACATCTACAAGGTCAAGATCACTGAAGGGTTGTAATTTCTCCTACTTTTATTAATAAAATAATGCTTTGTTTTCCTATAATTATGTCTCATTAATGCATATGTATTACAATTCCTTCTTTACTCATTTTTTATAGATGTTAGTACATGATATTTGTATGTTGTATTTTTCTTTCTTGTTTTAGTTGTTTTGCGGGTCCTATTTACAACATTTGGAATTGGAGTTAAAGCTTACAAGCAAGGAGAAGAGGAGAACTTGCGTTGGACTCCAGGTAGGTATTTCCTCCATGTTTAATTTCTCTAAGGAAAGTGTAAGTCTTTTTTTATCTGTTGTTTCTATATCAAGCCACTAGATCTATGGAGTTCACTTATGTCTGCAGAAGAGAATTATCTGTCAAACAAATTGGTGACCATACTAGGGAAGAAGGTGTTCCTTTAGTGGTTTCCTTTGCCTATTATTTTTAGACCTTTGAAAGCGACTCATTTTGACTTGTTCATATATTAATTGGTCTTTAAAAAGTATAATTTTGAGCTTGGTATGGTTTTTTCTTCGCCTTTTGAACAAAATCATTGCAAACGCACTTTTTGTTTGAGACAAAGTGACTCAACGCAATCATCTCTCTCTGTAAGTGCGATGGTTTGCATTGGTGCCCATACTTCACCTACGATGATCTTGTAGGATGCAAAAATTTGAATTTTTATGCCTTTCTCTGAGTTATGTTCTGTTGTATTGTTTTTCCTGAGTCTCTAAACCAGAAATTGTCTCTGTGAAGCCAATAGTGTGTTTAAATTTGAATGTGATCTCCTTTGGTAACTACTCAAAGGTTTGTTTCGGTTTCTTAGAAATTTCCCCCCTCAATCGCCTTTGGGTGTCATCTCTTTTAATCTTTGGAATTTTCACTGAATTTCGGTTTGAGTCCTTTGTTAATGAAACCTTAGATTAAATTTGATTTCATTGGGAATTTCCTTTACTTTCACTTGATTGGTTCTTTCATTGCATTATTGAAGGAAGGTATTGTTGTTCATAAGTAGTCTTATTATATTTTTCTTCTCTAATTTGGAATCATATTTTGTTTGTTTTGAATAATTCCCTTGCATAGATTACATTTGCATAGTTAGAATTATAATTAAAAAATATTCAATTAACCTAAGGATCATTTGGAACATTAATGACAGGCATAGTGGTCTATGCTAGAAGACATGTTCCAGCATCATTAAACGTAGGACTTGTTGTTACTCGTCTGTGTTACATTCTGTGGGTAGTCGGTATTCCACATACAGAAGTATATAAGATCATTCTCCACGTACCCTCAGGTACATCGAATGGTGATCCACATATGAAAAGTATATCAAAATACTTCCTATCGTATAAGATACATTAGACAACACTACCATAGACTGTGCTTCCAATTACCTCGAGTATATGGGAAGTCCCAACAAGGCTGAAAACCTACCATAGGTAACCGAGTTGACTACCTTGTTAAATATGATACACCTAACACAACATTTGGGGAGATTACCTCCACATACCGACAATGGTATATTTCATTTCATAGTGTCTTGGTAATCCTTTTATGCCTAGTTACCCCTCTTTTTTTTCATTTGTGTTTTTAATTTCTAAAATAAATTATTTAACTCACATGTTACTCCTTAATATACCTTAGGTTGAGTCTGATGGAAACAGTTTCGGAGTCTGCCAGTAAAGGAATCCCCTATGAAGGAAATCTTGGTTATTTCCCTTCTTTTGTAAATATTGGTGTCCCTTATATGGCTACGTTGTCCCTTCCTAGATTCACCATAGATTTTCTAGTTTGGTTACTTTCAACCTATTTGGTTCCCAATGTCCAAATTTCTTCACAACTGAGTCCTCCACCTGAACAACATCAACCTGAAGTTGATCCTCAATTTGACCCTTTTCCTTCTTCATCCATTGTCTCTTCTTCCCTTTCTTCTTCCTCGTCTAGTGAAAGTATTGGTGTTAGCAACCAGGAGGCTAAGAAGAAGAAGAAGATGAAGAAGCCAAATAAGAAAGGGGGAAAACAAGCAACCATTTTTCTTGATGTAGCTAGTCCTTCAAAGCCACATAAATTCAAAATCCCTTACATTATTTGTAAGGGTGACCACCTCCTTAGATATTGTCCTGGTATTCCTCAAGTATTAGAAGTGTGGTATGCAGGCTCATATTAGCCCTTGTCATCAGCATCTAGAGATCATGTTGGTAACCAATTGTTGAGTAGTTATAATAAGGCCCACGAAAATCAGGGTAAAGTTAAGTTTCCCTGTCATTTATGTGAAGGGAATTATCCAATTCACCTTTGCCCTCATTTGGATGACGCCTCCAAACTGTTGGAAATCCTTACTGCTTCTCAACCATAGCTTCCAGCTAGTTACCAGAAACTTTCCATGAATCCTCCACTAATTTATTAATTAATTGATTCGAATCCATCTTAATTTAATCCTTATCTCTCGAAATGTGAATCCCATGAATTTGTTCCCATCCAACCATTTGTTAAGGAAATGGTTGACTCGATTCCACCTTCAGTCAATTGCACTTTTCCCATAAAGAGTGAGGTTCATAATTCTCATGTTCTTTTTGTTTCTTCTAATTCTACCGAACAAGGGGGAATTTCTCCTGTTTTCACAAAACCCCCTCCAAGTAATGATTTAATTACCTTCGATTGGAATCAATTGACATAACCTCATCTCCCTTCTTACATGCCTTTTCAAATAAGGGTGAATTCTTGCGATAAGAACATATATCGCACTGCTATTGACGAAGATGCCTTTGTTAGAATTTTATCCTCCACTGCTTGGAAAGCTTTGGGTTCCCCTCAACTTATTTATGTTGCTCCAAATATATTATATTTTAACAAAAGAACCATTCAACCTTTAGGGATCCTTCCTCGGTTACCTGTTACCTTGTGTTGTGGCTCATTTTCATTTACTTTTGAAATATTTCTAAAAACACCAAAAGAAGCATATATGTTAGAAAATGTAAAAATTTTGTATACCGAAAAAAGAATTTTTGATTTATATGTTGGTGTATTGACATTATGTGCAGGGATGTGAAGGCGGGTCGATTCGAGCTTATTCGCGTGCAGAGTAGTTCAAGACTCGGGCGGATTAATGTGTTCAAAACATTGCACACATATCAGGGCCAATTTGTGCAAATATACGTGCAGAATAGTGTTGGGAGGCTTAATCGCAGTCGCATGTGGAAGGCGTAACCCGCATATCGCAAAGCTCAGGAGGAATGGTGCTCATAAACTATGTTATGAACTTCGATATGTGATTTTCGATAAGTTTTACATTACCGATTGCAATTCGCGATTGTCCCCACCTCCACGTCATCCCTACCTTTACCGCACATCACACATCACAATCTCAGGAGAAATGGTGCTAAGGAACATGTTATAAAGGCCGAAATGCGAAGTGCGACAGGGGTCGAACGCGATGCAGCTCAGAAAAATAATTAAATATGTTCCAATCACACATCGCACATCGCAAGCTTAGGAGGAATGATGCTAAGGAACATGTTATAAAGGCCGAAAGGTGAAGTGCGAAAAGGTTTCATATCACCGCTTGCAATTTGAAATCAACCCCACATCCACTTGCCACGTCATCCCTCCCTTTATCACATATCGCATGTCGCAACTGCAAAGCTCAGGAGGAATGGTGATAAGGAATATGTGATAAAGGCTGAAATATGATAAGGGGTAGATGTGATGTAGTTTCAGAGTTAAATTGCAAAGGATTTCAAATCTAGAAGTAAGGACCTTTCCTTTAAGAAATCGCATCAGACGTAAGAGGAGGCTTATAACGGAGCAACAAGGAAAGTAGAAATGCGATGGAAAGGCGGAGGCAATGCCATTCAAAGGTTATTAAATTCAAATTTATTTAAAGTCCAGGATTATTTGTCGTTGCGTTGTTTTATGAAGAAATATGAACGCGGGCAAGAGACTCGGGTAACGCCCGAACCCATGCATAACAGCATTATATGCGGTGGCACCTTGTAAATAAATGGAAGACTAAAAGTTATGGGCAAAGGCAGAAGAGGCAGAGTCGGGAAGAATTGTTTGAAACACAGAGGCATAGGCAGAGTCAAGCAAAAGGAGTGCATAGTGGCACTTTTGGAAACGTAACAGCTGGGTCAAGTTGGGCAAAGAGGCATCATTGCAGAACTGTTCTAATACCACACCAAAAACATAAAAGACATGACAGCAAATAGAAAAGACAAATATTGAACTCCAGAAGAAATGCAAGGCAAGGAATTCTAATTTGTCAGGGAGACACATCAACACTTCAAGGAGATGCATCAGCAACAAATCAGATTCAGCAAAAAGAATAATATTTCAAGTTTAATCTTTGTTTGTTAAGATCGAAGCTCTAGTGATGTCCTCAATTTCAATGTAATAAGTAGTTTTAACAATTTAGGTAGTCAAATTAGTTCAAGAAATTATAGCAGTTACGAACTTTTTTTGATGTATTTAAGCAAGACAGAAAGAAAGAATTGGGGTTCCAAGTTTTGGACCTCTGGAAGACTAAAACTTTCGTACTTACTTTTCTGAGGAATTAATGAAAGAAGCATCAAGTTTCCTACAACTGTTGATGGTGATTCACTTTTCTTGTGCCATTTTGTGTCCCTTCTTCCTGGAATGAAGTGAAGTAAGTAGTTTTTGGTCTCTTAATTACATCTGTGAGTAAGAGTTAAATAACCTTAATTTGTGCTCCATCACTCCAACTCTTATCCCTTCAAAAATTCTCTCTGGAACTTAAAAGTAATATAATTTGTGTTTACAACATATTATTTTGAGTTTCCTCTCTCTCCATAAATTCATTCTGAAATTTAAAGTGGTAGATTCTATGTTACATCATATCATTTTGAGTTTCTTCTACGGTTCTTCTTTTCCATTCAGATATCAATAGTTAATGTCATTATAGAGTCTTTCATTATACTCGATCATTAAGAGTTTTAAATAATTAGTTTCCAAATGGATTGAACGAAGGCCACCTAATATAATTACTTCTGTGACACATTGTTAAAAAATGTCTTACGCACTGATTCCTATTCACAGCCAAGGAATTGTCTCTTAAGATACAACATTTTCTAGCGCCATTGTCGGGGACGAAGAGATGAAGTTTATTTTCCCTAGGTTTTTCACATTATTTCCTCTGGTTGTTTAGTGAGGAGGAAATATTTGGTTGTGTTTGTTATTCTCATAATTCTAGCTCACAAAATGCCTCACACGAGGTTGGATACCTCACAGCAGAAGGTCCCTGCTTTGTCAGACCCTGAAAGATTGGTTTCTAAAAGGGTTCGGAAACCCAAAACCCCCTCAACACCTATTCCTACACCGTCCACTCCTGACAGTAGTTCTAGTAATCCTTTGTTTGAATATATCTCTAAAGTACGTCCTTTCTTGGAACAAGATTCACCCTTCACACCAATTTATTTTCAAGAAGCTAAGTTGAAAGAACAATCCTTTGAATCTGTTTCTTTTACTTTTACTCAAGCTCAACAAACTCTAGTTGTTGGTCCCTCTGCCATTCTCCATCAACCCACTCCCATATCAGTTTTACCTCCACCTTCGTTAATTTTCACAGTAGGTTCATCGACTACATCTAACCAAGGAACGGTCAAGAAAGGTGCAAACATGGCAACACCGACCTTTTTTTTTAATAGATATGCTCCACTTAACCTTCCACAACCAATGAATGTAATGCCTCAAGGGTATCTTAAATTAATCCCATGTTTTACTGGGGAAGATGAAATAACTACAGAAAATCACTTGCCTATGTTTTGTAATTTTGCAGAAAACATGAATGTAGAACATCTTGATGTTGTAATGAGGATTTTTGTTCAGTCTCTGGATGGAGATGCTAGAAAGTGGTTTAAGGGATTGCCAAATGATTCTATTAATACATGGGAATAATTTGAAAATAAATTCACTCAGATATGGGGTGAAAAAATGGATCATGGATATTCACTAACATAATTCAATGCAATCAAAAGAAAACCAGATGAGAATATATCAAATTTTATCAAAAGTTTCAATAAATTGTATAACAGTTTTCCTGTAGAAATGAAGCCCCCTCCTGTTGGAGCAAAGGTATTTTTTGTTGGGGCTTTTGAAGTCGATTTTAGTTTCACACTTAGAGAAAGGAGATCCCCTACTCTAGAGAAGATACAGACACATGCTTTAGAAATTGAAGCTAATATGAATGTAGTGAGGAAGGCGAAAGGGAAACATCTAGTCCAAGAGAAGGGGAAAGCAAAAGAAGAATCATCACAAGATCAAAGAATTGAAGATATGACAAAGGTGATAAAAAATTTATCAAATAAGCTAGTTAATATGGAATTGGAAAGAAAAAAATCCCAAAGAAAAATACAACAAAACCGAGGAGTATTTAACCCTCAATTCAGAAGACAACCCTTGAAAATTTTGTAGAGGGAAAGAAAAGATCAAGACCAGGTTCAAGCACCATTGTATATAGAAGAAGCACCAGGAGAGTCAGCAGAAGATGATCAAAAGGAAGCTGAAGATCAAATATTTTCTATGTACACAATAGAAGAGGATGAAGAGGAAGATTGTGAGGGAGAATATGTTGAATCTGAAGTATATTTTGATCAAGATGAAATGGATGAATGTTGTAGGAAATTCACAAATTTCATGCAATTTGAGTTACATAAAAAGTATGATTTAAGGTCTAGAAAGAGATCTAGAGTGCAGGATAATGAAGGTGAACAACAAGATTATATTCCTCCTCCAATGGCGACTCCACAACAAAAGGACCATGTAAAACAAGTCAGTAATGGGAAGCAACCTATAAATTTAGTTAATCGAACAGATCTGCAGTAGGGTGAACCTTCCCAGAGCAAATTAGTTGATACTAATATTTTGGAGAGAGTTTTTCATGTACCCAAACAAGCAGCAAATTCTAGAAAGAGTGAATAAGAACCCGAAAATAATTTAAACAAACTCGTGCTTTCAGTTTGACAAAAGAGTTGGAGAAGGTAAAAATTCAGGTACCTCTTCTAGAATTAGCTAAAATACCAGTTTACAAGAAATAAATTTCAGAATTTGTTAATCTCACACAGATTGAAGATATAAGTGACACTATGAACTTACAAGAAGAAAAGCCAGTGGTCACCTTTGGTCCTCATGTAGAAGAAGTACACCCTTATTTTCCACCATTCTATATTTCTCTGTTGCTTCATGATTTTACTCTCCATAATTATATGTTGGACTCAGGTGTATCCCATAATCTCATGCCATTGTCTATTGTGAAAGAACTAAACTTGCATATTACCAAACCTTACAGGGATATGTATTCATTTGATTCAAAGATGTAGTAGTTTCTTTGGCACAAATTCCAACAAAGGGTATAGTCATGGATGTAGTTGTTTCTGACATTCCAACCAGGTTTGGAATGCTCCTATCAAGATCTTGGGGAGAAAATTTGGTAGGTGTTCTAAAATTAGATTTCACTTATGCTATCATTCATGTTTTTAATGGGGAAGAAAGAAGATTTTATAGGGAAACAAGGTTCATGAAGACCACTACCAAGAAAGATGCAGGAAATTCCCCTATTTATAGTGGAGAAACAAAAGATCTTTCATGTTTCATGCTGCATGAAGACGCAAAATTTTCTGAAGACACAAGGAAGCATCTCTCTTCAATAGTTGTGAATAATGAGCTGCACTTAAAAAATATTTGGAAATGCTACTTTGATGGTGCCTATTCCAAGGAAGGCGCAGGACCTAGATTCTTGTTGATATCGCCAGAAGGTAACCTCATGCATTTTTCTTTCAAGTTATAGTTTGATTCAACAAACAATGTAGCTGAGTATGATGCCTTGATCATTAGCCTCCAAGTTTCCAAACAGATGGGAGTTCATTGTATTTCAATTTTTGGTGACTCTGAATTGATAATAAGGAAGATTAAAAATCATTATCAAACCAAGAATTCGAGATCAAGATCATATAGGAATGAAGTTTGGGATATGATAGAGAAATATTTTGAAGCCTTCAATCTTCAGTTTATTCCGAGGGAGAAGAATATATTGGCAGATTCTTTAGCAGTTGTAGCTGTTGAGCCTCAAAATTGTGCTTTCTTTCACCTCATTTTACCTCATTTTCCTTTGTCCATTGCTATCCTAGACCCAATTGATCAGTGAATATAGTTAAAATTACTTCTAGAATGATTTACATGACTGACTTGCTAAATTTTGCGATTTTTGCCATTGTAAAGCATTTTGACCGGAACTAGCTGCAGAATGCAGACATTCCGTAGCTAACCGGCGATTCTGCAGCTGCCTTCACGTTTGAGTATGTTCCAGGTGGCCTCTTGAGAAAAACCGCATATGGGCATGATCCACTTCATGTCTACATGGTTCGTTGCTCATCATGGAGGAAGAAACGAATTTTGGGTATGGTTTTGAACATGGGAACACATTTAGGAAGGAAGACTTTTATTAGGACTGTCTCAGTCCAGATGTCTTTTCCTCTTCATGCAGCCACTTCAAAGAGTCCTAACGTGATTCCGATAAGGAAAGATAGTGTTCCTGAATTGTTGCAAATATTGTTATGTGCATTTGCTTTAGAAACACTTGGGAGACCGAGAGCTATGTTAGAGATTTTATGTTAGATTTGATGCTAGATTTTGTTTAGACTCTGTGCTACATTTCTGAAGACGCAGAGTGTTATGTTCAAACTATTTCATCTTTAATGGAGCAGACCGTGTTGTTTTGAAGCGTGATTTAATTTGGAGTTGAATTTCGTCAGGTGGTAGAGGGCCCCTGCCTCTTGCACGGATTTATTTTTGTGTAAATTAGATAAGTCTTCTAGCTGCCTTTATGTTTTGCATTTGAATTAATAGTTGTCTAATTAGCTACTGTAGTCGTACTCGTTCTAACTCTTCCACAAGAAGACACTCTTCCAAAAGACTATAATGATGAATGGGAAAATGACTATAGTATTGTAGGATTAAAAGTTGAATTCATAGTTGTTTTTTTTTAACTAGCTACTGTAGTTATATTCATTCTAACTCTTCCAAAAGAAGACACTCTTCCAAAAGATTATAATGATGAATGATGAATAGCTATAGTACTGTAGGATTTAGTTGTAGTTTTTGCTGTTCACTATCACAGTTACACTTGTTCTAATCATTCTTCCACAAGAAGAAACTCTTCCAAGAAATTCTTAAGAAGTTCAAGACATGACCGTGATAATGAATGACTTAGTTGTGTGTTTGTACTAAGTATCATCTCTGTTTTTGCTCTTAAACGCTTGCCCAAGACATCATAATGACGAGTAGGATATGGATATGATATCTTAGTTTTTCATTTGCTTTCAGTCCTTTATATTTGCATTTGCATCCAATCACACAGTCATAATTGTTCTAACTCTTCCAAAAGAAGGAACTCTTCCAAAATATCAATAATGATGGACAAAAAGATTGTGTAATTTCATAGAATAATGCATGGTAGCTTAGTTAGAATACTCCAGAGTTTAATTGCACTTAACTCATGTTCAGTTACTTTGTTTCAAGTTTGATGATGACTTATAGTTCAGCATTGTTTTAGATTAGTGGCATCTTAAGTTCATTCTTAGATTAACCCATTGCACTTGCACTTCATATTCAAATTTTCATCCATTGCACAATAGATTACTTCAGTTGTTAGGATTAACAAGACAGCCTTCATTATTCACAAACCTCTTCTTGTTCTAAAATCCATAACTGATCTATAACCATATGAACAGAAGACAACATCATTTTAAGGCCTGAAGTACCTCTGCAATTTCCTCATCATTTTATAAACAGAGCTCTTATGATGATAACAATGTTTTTCCTCTAAATATGTTTCAAATCTCTAATCAAGGACAAAATATTGCACCATTGTAAGTTAATTGTTTCACTGTTTAGTTAGAGGATTTGCATACTTAGTGATCATTTCTCAAGTTTAGTTTGTGTTTTGAATCATTTGTTTGAAATTCATTATCAAGCTTTGCTTTTATTTAGTCATAGTTTAGATTCAGCTTCAGTGTTTCCAATTTCATTTGCCATTTGTTATCCATCAATTAGGTTTAACTCTGTTTTTAATCACCAGCTTCTTTCCACTAGCTTTTTAGGCATTTTTCCTGCAAACATAAAACCACCAAAAGACCAAAAACATCATAAAACATCACAAAAGACCAAAAACATCATAAAACACTACACACAACGCATTAGGAAACAAGCACCTAGGTACATACAGTACACTTCACTTCAGCAGTTTACAAATCCTGGTTGACAATTAAATGAGCTCAGTTTAGGAGACTAGATTGAGACCAAACAGTAGCTAGCACCTTCAATCCACTTATGTAATATCCCCAAATGGGGAATGCAACAATAGAAAGCAAATTTGCAGGAAAATCATGCAGTTCATCTGAGAGACAGCAAGAGGCCAATAAATAGACCCTTCAAATGTATTCACAACAGCAAAATAGATGTATAATGAGGCCCATAAGATGCATAACTGGAAATACAAGTCACCAATAGAAGAAAACTCCTCAAAAGAGGTGCTGCAACATGTATATAGACTGGAAATGCCTTTACAACGTTATTTTATTAGACTATAGTAGCTTAAGATTACAATTTAGGTCTAGAGCATATAAGTGCATGAAAATCCAGATCTATAACAGATCCATACACTATAGAGGCTCATCTTTCAATCCCCCTTGGGGTTTCTAGAAAAACACCATGTACATGAAGTAGATCTGAGATCTAAGTTACAAATCTGCAGAAATATTTAGATATCCAGAAGTATTCGGAAACATGCAGATCAGATCTGAAATGAAAAATTTATAGATATCCTCCAATGGATCTCCAAAGTGAAGGGCAGATCCCCAACACTTGAAAACCAACTCTACATATGGTATGCCAAAACACCCTGCAACAACACCTACAGGAATAACGCAGATCTGGAAGGGAAACTGCGATGTAGGGTATAGATCATGGTTGGCCACATGCCAAGATCAGAAAATTATGCCCAAGCACTCCAATACACTCCTCCCAATGGAGTAGTAGCCTCCTCCACTAAAAAAGGGCACTGAAATGATCTAGATCTGAGTAGATATAGCCTCCACTTGTTGCAGCTTGCAAAGACAACCAAACCCTCAATAGGATCTGCATTGTAGTTGAAAGAAGAAGCTTGGCCTTCAGCCAGATAGTGGACAATACAAAGAAAACTCTCCCCAAGTGACCTCTCAAGGAAAGAGGTGGGATTCCCGATCAGGAACATCCAATGCTAAACAGCCCTATTCTCAGCTAAACAGAAAGAGAATGATATATGTCTAAACAGATAATATATTCAGAAATATGATAACCATCAACAACCTTTTCATGCTTCCATCCTCTTCCTTTTATAAGTTGAGAGCTTTCAAACCCTAAACCACCTTCAATGAGATAACTTATTTCACACCAAGCATCTCCATCTAAAACTGCGTTGTGCCTCATTGATGGCCACTCCTCCATGATAGCACTGTAGATTTGGTCAAAGTTGATCCAGTCAAAATATCCAGTCCCTTTCACACCTAAGGGTGCTTGCTTACAAAGCTAATATTTAGCCTTTTTCACATTTGGCTCTGATTTATTCTTTATTAGGAGTTTTATGAACCTCCTTTACACTTTTATTCTTTAAACAAAGAAAGAAAACAAAATTGAATATTCCAATTAGATTAGGACTAATTGGGAATATTACAATCCTCCCCTCCCAAATATTTCTTGTCCCCAAGCAACTGCAAGGACAGAACTGAAGATGTGGGAAACCTTCCTTCCCATATGGAGCTCCAATCTCCAGGCTATCATACATACAAAATGAATCACCCTCCATATTGGCAATTCATAGAAAAAATCCTCCATGTGAGAGGCACCTCCCAGGTGCTCAAGTTACCCAAATGGCTCATCCCATAAGGAAACAAGAGACCCAATGTAGCAATCATGGATGGTCCAATGCAGCAATCATGGATGGTCCAATGCTTTCCCAAACATATGAAACATAAGAACCATGGAGAATATCTCCCCCAAAGGACACATCCAATCCTTTCATCCTCCCTCCAATCATCCCCATAAAAAGTACAAGCACATCATCAATGTATGGAATCAAAACAACATAAATACAAACAAAAATTTGTGCATATGGAGGTGGGTCATAGTCCCACATGTGGAACCAGCGCAGTGCATCTCCTGACTGCATTAGATCAAGATGTGGTAAGTGGTTTCCCCACCACTTACTTGCTGCCCATATCATCTCACCATGGCTGAAAGTGTGAGATATATTTGGTGCCTTAGGAATGCACCCATCATGATACAAAATCTCCCTTTGTCCACCAAGGGAGTGGACATGTTCAGAAATAGTTTTGGCCCAAAGTTGGCCATGAAGTTTAAAAGGTACAACACTTCTCCTTGGATTCATGGCCTGCATATATAAAATCGAATAATGCAAACAATAATAAAATAAAACATTATTTACATGAGCATATTTTCCACCAGAATTCCTCCTTAAACAAATGGAGTGGTGCATAGATCTATCTCCTTCCTCAAAAAGAGAAAGAGATGACTAAATTAAATCTGTCATAGATTTATGTTACTGCTCCATCTCCACATGGTACATGCATCTTTGAAAATGTTGATATAGTTCTCCTTCAAATCCCTCCCAATGGTAGCTCCTCAGGATGATGTTGTTGAGCTTCATGGAATATGTGTGGCTGAAACAGAACTCTTCATAGGCCCTTTGTAGCAACTTATCCTTGAGCTTGGAGGCTCTAGACAAGAAGATCCTACCATGATCATAGATTACTCCCTCTTGGAATAAATAGCCCTCATCATGTAGATGGTCATCAAGAATCATGCATGTGTGAAGATCCTTGGAATAATCCACCAACAGTTGGGATTTCCAATATGGATCTAGACTCCCCAACAGTGACAGCACCGATGATCTATCAACTGAAATTTCTGTCATGTGGCTACTCCTTTATTTGACATCTCCCATGCCAAAGGTATGGGTTGGAAGGTCATCCCTTCCCTTCTTCTCCTCCTTGACATATCTCATGCCAAGAGAACATGATGGAAAGTTTGTATTCCCTCCTTGCCGCCCTTCTTGCATATACACATGCTCAAATGAAGATGGAAGTTTTTGGAAGTTAGTCTCCCATGGAAGGCTATAATCTATCCAAAACCTCCATGGTCTTGCCAAAGTATGCATGTGTGGCCACCATATTCTATCATGTATGGAATATTTCTCTCCAAGTGAGATTATCTTCTGATTTTTCATAGCCAATGACTGCCCTTCTTTCCCCATGATGGTGTCATTTTTCATCCTTGCAGCATCTCCTCTCAGCGCAGTATGAGATGAGAGAGTGGATAATGGTGATAAAAGAAAAATATTTCCCTCCTCTTTGAGCTCCCCCAACACTCTCAGGATTGTATTGTGGTCTTCTAATGCTCCCTTCCTTCTTGGATCTATGAATGGAGCATCAAATTTTGAGACATCTTACACCAAATCTAAATTAGGTGGTCTCCCCGGTGGTTTACCACAATATAATGATGTCTCATGGATCATCCATGTGCATAATAGATGGGATCATCATATCCTTGCTTCCATTGCGCAAATTCATCTCTGTTTTTGTGTGGAAGTTTCATGATAATGGGGTATCACTCTTAAGGATGCAAGAGTGCTTTTGATTAGAGAAATTGCTCCATTATATCCTCCATGTAGTAGTGGATCATCTCTTGCCATGTCAGTGTTGTGATCTATCCTTTGTTCTTCTTATCCTACCTTTTGCAAGGTCTCATAGTCTAAGGTGCTTTCTTCAGATGTAATTAACCCATGTACACCCAACATCTCCTTGGTGTCAAGAGTCTTGATCACAAAGGAATGGTCTATCATAGTGTGTGTTCCCAAAACTATATGCAATGTTGGAACACACTTCCTCCATTGTTTTGTCTCATTTTCTATCATCATAGACACATGTTGCTCATGCTCTCCATATGTAATATCCCTTGGATCTTCTTCAAAATATACAAGAGCCCTTCTAGTGGAAGCAATTTCTTCACCTCCATCTCCAAATAGAAGTAGATGTCCTCCTACTATCACAATGTTGGAGGATCTTTCCATCTCTTCCTCTTCCTTCTCCTCGTCAATGGAGAATACCTCATCATTAAAAGATCCTTTTTCTTGATCTCCTCTTGAAAAAGGAACCCTCATGTCTTCTTCTTGAAAAGAAATTTCTTACTGAATTAGGGCTTTTTCCCTTGGCAAAGCATGTAATAGATCTTTAACCCCCTCAAAAATATTCTGAAATGGAGTTGGCTTCATGGATCCTTCCAACTCATGCAAAGGTTCTGATTTCTTGGGCTTGATTTGCTTTCCCAAGGAAGTTTCAGATTGTTTAAAATCAAATATTCTCACTAACCTCCTAGTGAAATTTTCATAAGTAGATATATTAGCATTTTTCAATGAAGAAGATTCAAATAACCACCAAGCATAAGCCTTACCTTGAATATGAAGTGTTGATACTCTTATGGCTTATTCTTCTGAAACTTGATGCAACTGGAAATATGTGTCTAGCTTCCTTACCTAAGACTTGGCTGAGCTCTCGGGTGATCCATCAAAATTAGGTAGAAAGAATCTACCCAAAGTGTGCTACATGCACACTCTTCTTCTATTGTAGTTGTTGGATCTTCTCTCTTATTTGAGTTGAAAAAACCCTTGGAAGCTTAAATCCTCCTTGAATCTTCTAGACTGAGATTCATATTCTTGGAGATAGTCACCAAGAGTCTCCTCCTTTGGTGTTTCTCCTTCTGCTTCTTCTCTTGCCAGGAATGTAGACATGCTACAGTGTTGTAGATCTGATTTTGCGGCTGAATGCTCACACACATAATATGAAGAATTGGGGCTTTATTCATGTGCAAATATTCTTGAGGGATATTCATGTCTTTCCCTCCTCATTCCATTGATTTCTCTTTTCAGCTCATGCATAGTTTGGAACCGAGTTTTTGAGAACTCCTTCCCTTTCATTCTTCCAGATAAAGGGGTTTTACCCTTGTTTTTTTTGTCATCAATGCAATCACACTTCTTCGGTCTTTTATTTTCTTAAAAAGACATATTAGCTTCTTAGAAAGCACAGGTTGTGCCAAGATGATGCTCCAATACCACTGTAATATCCCCAAATGGGGAATGCAACAATAGAAAGCAGATTTGCAGGAAAATAATGCAGTTCATCTAAGAGACAGCATGAGGCCAATAAAGAGACCCTTCAAATGTGTTTACAGCAGAAAAATAGATGTATAATGAGGCCCATAAGATGCATAACTGGAAATACAAGTCACCAATAGAAGAAAACTCCTCAAAAGAGGTGTTGCAACATGTATATAGACTAGAAATGCCTTTACAGCGTTATTTTATTAGACTACAGTAGCTGAATATTACACTTTAGATCTAGATAATTCATGAAAATTCATATATATAACAGAACCATACACTATAGAGACTCCTCTTTCAATCCCCCTTGGGGTTTCTAGCAAAACACCATGTACATGAAGTAGATCTGAGATCTAAGTTACAGATCTGAAGAAATATTCAAATATTTAGAAGTATTCATAAGCATGCAGATCAGATTTGAAATGAACAATATATAGATCTCCTCCAATGGATCTCCAAAGTGAAGGGCATATCCCCAACACTTGAAAACCAACTCTACAGATGGTATGCCAAAACACCCTACAACAGCACCTATAGGAATAACGCAGATCTAGAAGGAAAACTGTGATGTAGGGTATAGGTCATGGTTGGCCACATGCCAAGATCATAAAATTATGCCTAAGAACTCCAATACACTCCTCCCAATGGAGTAGTAGCCTGCTCCACTGAAAAAGGGCACCGAAATGATCTAGATCTGAGTAGATCTAGCCTCCACTTGCTACAGCTTGCAAATACAACCAAACCCTCAATAGGATCTATGTTGTAGTTGAAAGAAGAAGCTTGGCCTTCAGTCAGATAGTGGAAAATACAAAGAAAACTCTCCCAAGAGGCCTCTCAAGGAAAGAGGTGGGATTCCCAATCAGGAACACCCAATTCTAAACAACACTATTCTCAGCTAAAAAGAAATAGAATGATATATGTCTAAACAGACAATATATTCATAAATATGATAACCATCAACAACCTTCTCATGCTGCCATCCTCTTCCTTTTATAAGTTGAGAGCTTGCAAACCCTAAACCACCTTCAATGAGATAACTTCTTTCACACCAAGCATCTCCATATAAAATTGCATTGTGCATCATTGATGGCCACTCCTCCATGACAGCGCTGTATATTTGGTCAAGGTTGACCCAGTCAAAATATCCAGCCCCTTTCACACCTAAGGGTGCTTGCTTACATAGCCAAGATTTAGCCTTTTTCACATTTGACTATGATTTATTCTTTATTAGGAGTTTTATGAACCTCCTTTACACTTTTATTCTTTAAACAAAGAAAGAAAACAAAATTTAATATTCCAATTAGCTTAGGACTAATTGGGAATATTACAACCTATGAATCCAAGGTTAAGGTATGAGATTGAAATTAGGCATAGACCCTCTATTCTCGATAATGTGAAACATTGGCAGGTGTTTGAAGACGATGAGAAAACAAATCATTTCTTGAAAATGATTAGAAACTTTGAAGATGCTAAGATAGATCAAGAAGAAGAACAAACAGAGCAAAAAATAGAGGTAAGACATTTAAAAAATCAATAGGTGATCAGAAGATTATTCAGTTGAAAGATAATGTACTCCCTAAAGTTTTGGTTCCTCTTGAGAGACTATTTGATTCAAATGATGTTGTTGTTAATTCAAAGAAAATACATCAAGAGGAAGAGATGGAAGATTGTAATTTGGGAACTCAGCAGGAGCCAAAAATGGTGAAATTATTCAAAGGTGTTCCAAAAAATTATAAAGAAAGCTACATCGAAAAAGTATACGGATGTTTTTTCTTGGTCATATGAAGACTTGAAAACATATGATAAAAACATAATACAAGATAAGATCCCAATGAAAGAAGGAATCAAACCACATAGGCAAAAGCTCAGACAGATTAATCCATTATTGTTAGCTCCAATTGAAAAGGAAGTGAAGAAATTGATGCAAGAAAAAATCATAGTCCCTCTCAAATATTCAGATCGGGTTTCTAATCTGGTTCCTGTGAGGAAGAAAAATGGAGAGATAATATTGTGTGTGGACTTCAGGAATTTGAAGAAAGCATCTCTAAAGGATAATTATCTTTTACCTAAAATGGATTATGTCTTATAGAAGGTGACAGAAGCTTACAGGATGTCTATGGTTGATGGATTCTCTCGATATAATCAAGTGGTAGTGGATCAGGAAGGTCAGAAAAAGACAGATTTCACAACCCCCTGGGGCACCTTCATGTATGCAAGGATGCCATTTGGCCTTATGAATGCGAGTGAAACTTTTTAGAGGGCCATGGAAATATGGTTTGTTGGAGACAAGTATGTGGTTATATATTTGGATGATGTAACTATTTTTTCAGGATCAGATGATGAACACCTGGAACATCTGCAAAGAATTTTTGAAAAGTGCAGGAAATATGGTTTGTCACTAAATCCCAAAAAATCTTTGTTTTCCTTGGAGGAAGGTAAATTATTGGGTCACATAGTTTCAAAACAAGGGGTAAATATTGATCCAGCAAGGGTGGAATAAATTCAGACCATTCCTTTACCCAGAAGCAGGAAAGATATTCAGAGATTTTTGGGAAAAATAAACTTTTTGAGAATATTTGTACCAAATTATGCTGAGATTGTGAGAAATATAACTGAGATGTTGAAGAAAAACGCAGAAATAAGGTGGGATAAAGAAGCAAGAGAAGCATTTTCCATAATAAAATAAGCACTCCAGGAAGCTCTTGTTTTAATAAGTCCTTATTATCAAAAGGTATTTCAAATATTTTCATTTGCTTCCCCCACTACTATTGTTGTTGTGTTATTGCAAAAAAATGAGGATAGTAAGGAACAACTAGTGGCATTCTTCAGCAAAGTTCTCAGAGATGCTGAGCTCAAATATAAAATTCTGGAGAAACAAGTGTATGCATTGGTCAAATCACTCATAGCCTTCAGGACTTACGTGTTACAATCCCAAATAACCGCTTATGTACCTAATTTTGCTGTCAAGGACGTGTTGGTTCAAAGTGATGTTGAAGGAAAAAGAGGAAAATGGATAGCTAAAATCCAGGAGTATGATTTAGACATTAAACCCACCAAGTTAGTCAAAGGACAAGGTTTAGTAAATTTGATAACAGAAGAATTAACCTCTTGGCACCAGTGGAGGGAGCTAACAACGAAGAAGGTTAGAATAAGCCTAAAACAGGTATTCAATACAAATTTTTGTGTTCATATTGGTATAAAGATGTTTTTCATTACCTGTGTTTCTTTTCTTGCCCATATTCACTAAATAGAACCAAATACAGAGCTCTCAAGCTTAAATCTCAGCCATATGTCATAGTAGAAGAAAAGTTGTACTAGAAATTTCTTATTGGTATTTCGTTGTTGTGTTTAACTGAAGGTGAATCCATTGAGGTTATCAAGGAATATCATGAAATTCTATGTGGAGGACATTATAGTTGGAAGGTCACAACCCATAAAATCCTCAAGTCAGGTTTCTATTGGCCCACCCTATTTGCAGATGTGCATATATTGGTTAGAAGTTGTCAGAAATGTCAGTTGTTTGCTGAGAAGAAAATACTTGCTCCATTATCTCTTATCCATGTATTCATAGAAGAGCCCTTTAGGCAGTGGGGAATGTATTTTCTTGGAGATATAAATCCACCATCAAGTGGGCAGTCCAAATGGATTCTAACTACCACTGATTACTTCACAAAGTGGGTTGAAGAAATCCCCACCAAGAAACAAAATGACCAAGTGGTGATGAAGTTTCTAGAGGAGAACATCTTCAGTAGGTTTGGTTGTCCAGTCAATATTGTAACTGATAATGCTCAAGTATTTAATTCTGCTCAATTCATTAATTTTTGCCAAACATATAATGTAATATTGTCACATTCCACAGCATATCATCCACAAGGGAATGGGTTGGAAAAATATTCAAAGAAGACCCCGGTTAGGATTTTGAAGAATACAAACACTGAAAATTAGAAATATTAGGATTCAAAGTTGAAGTTTTATCTTTGGGCAATCTGAGTAACCACCAAGAGGTCTACTGGAAAGTCACCCTATGAATTGATTTATGGAACTTAGGCACTATTTCCTACTCAGTTGGCCAAGACAGTGATTGCTTTCCTTCAAGAATCTCGGGAAGAAACTAATGCTCTAGTGAGAATATTGAACAAAGTGATTGAATCAAGTGAAAACAGAAACAAAGTTAGAGATAACTTGTTTTTTTATCAGGAAAATATGAAGTCCATATTTGACAGAATAGAAAAATAAATCCTCTTCCAAGAAGGATATTTATTGTTAAGATGGGACGATAAAGGAAAGCATGGTAATTTTGACCCTCTCTGGTATGGTCCGTACAGAATTTCTGCAGCCAGATCAAACAATACTTTCATCCTAGAAGATTTAGATGGAGAATCTTTGCAGCTGCCTATGAATGGGCAGTATTTGAAGCATTATTTTGAGCATTAAAAGTCAGCATTCCACCATTGTAAATACCAAATTGATCATTGTTCATATGTCACCAAGCAATATTTGACTCCATGCCCAATGGATAAGGCACTAATCTGCGGTTCTTAGCGCTTTCATGCCAAAAAGCATTATCCCCAGGTAGAGCCAGATGCTGTGGCTCATTTGCATTTACTTTTGAAATATTTCTCAAAACACCAAAAAAAGCATATATGTTAGAAAATGTAAAAAAATTGTATACCGAAAAAGAAATTTTGATTTATATGTTGGTGTATTGACATTATGTGCGAATATGTGAAGGTGGGTCGAGTTGGGCTTATTCGCGTGCAGAGCAGTTCAAGACTCGGGCCGATTGATGTGTTTAGAACATTGCACATAGGTCAGGGCCGAGTCGTGAAAATATACAAGCATAACAGCGTTCGAAGGCTTAATCGCAGTCGCATGTGAAAGGTATGCCCGCATATCGCAAATTGCAATCGCAAAGCTCAGGAGAAATGGCGCTCATGAACTATGTTATGAACGTCGATATGCGGTTTGCGATAAGTTTTACATTGTCGATCACGATTCGCGATTGTCCCCACCTCCACGTCATCTCTACCTTTATCACACATCACACATCGCAAGATTAGGAGAAATGGTGCTAAGGAACATGTTATAAAGGTCGAAATGCGAAGTGTGATAAGGGTCGGATGCAATGTAGCTCAAAACTATAATTTAATATGTTCCAATCCAACATCACACATCGCAAGCTCAAGAGGAATGGCGCTAAGGAACATGTTATAAAGGCTGAAAGGCAAAGTGCGAAAAGGTTTCATATCGCCGCTTGTGATTTGCGATCGGCCCCACCTCCACTTGCCACTTCATCCCTCCCTTTATCACATATCGCACGTCGCAACCGCAAAGCTCAAGAGGAATGGTACTAAGGAATATGTGATAAAGGTCGTGTTAGGGTCCCGTGATTTAGCAGATCGGTAGACCAAATGCATAGGGTAACATCAGACTAGTCTTTGGAGTCCTAGGACCTAGCCTTCCTGGACTTAGAGAGGGCTCTCTCTATTGTATGCAAAGGATGTGAACTTTTTTTTTTAGCTTACAGGGTTTTGATTTTAGGCTAGTTTTTAAGTGTAGGTTTTGTTCTTTGTTTTGGTTGGGTAAGCTGATCAAATAGAATAGGTGGAGTGAGATGTCTTCAAATCATTGGGCTATGGAGTCTATGAAAGACATGGATATCTCAACAATGAAACAAGATGCATAACAGGAAAAATCTAGCATGGTCAAATGGATCTTTAAGGCATGTGTGAAGTGAAATGAACAATAAGTTGGTGAGCATAGTAGGTGTGTAAGGGAAGTGAAGAATCCTTAAACAAATACCTTTTAACAAGAAGGGACATAAATACATAAGCATGAAGAAGCAATCAATAGATAGGGCAAACTAGTAACTCTTTGATTCAACTTAGGCAAATAAGCATTCAAGACAAACATTCCAATGAAATATAGAAGGCGAGAAACTCATTTAACTTTTAGTGATTTCACCTTCAAGGTTTAGAAAACATACAAGATAACATATAGCTTTAATCAAGGAAGAGGGAACTCCTAAGAATCTATGATCAAGCTACAAAGAAATTTAAGGCAAATTCTCAAGCAAGGACAAAGGGCATGATTAGAGCATGGCCTCTTTGGCTAAAACCTAACAAGTATTACTTCAAAGAGAGATTCCAAAACAGAGTTTAAATAGCATCAAATAATCAAGGCTAACCATAAAACATATTTGAAAACTACTATATTAAACCATTCAGGGAATAAAAAATCATAGGTAGGGCTAAGAAGCAACTAAGAATTCCTTAAACTAACCCAGCAGAGGAAAACATAAAGACAATAGACAACAGGGAGGACTAAGGTGCCTCCAACAACATTTCTTAGCCTATACTCTTCTGTTCTACTACAACATAGAAGGATGGGAACATAATGAAAACATGAGAAAACAGTAACATAAGAGAAGCACTTCACCAATAACCAAACTCAGGGATCCTGCAAGCTATCCTCCTTCATCATCAATCAAAGCAATCCATTCAGAAACTCCACAAGACCAATTTCTCCTTCAAACTCAAGAAAACCATGTATTGCTCTCAAAACTCATCAAATTCCAACATTTACAACGAAGCCCTCATGCTCTATTTATCTTAGCAAGGCAGGGAAAAAACCCTAGATAGGGTTGGAAAATGTCAAAATCACTCATAAATGTCATAAATGCCCAAGAGACCATGCAAGGCCCAAGGCACAAAATATCCCATGAAATAAATTCCAAAATAACTTCTAGAACCTAATTCTAGATTGATTTGCTTTAAAAACACTAAAATATGATTTCGCAATAAATAAGTGTGTTTTGTTGACTTTTGGCCAAAAACACACAGTGTTGTCTCTAAGCGCAATGCCAAAATAGGTCTTTTTGCAGCCAAGTTTTGGGGACCTTCCCGATGTCGGATTTTACTCTGTGATGGCCCGTTGGAAAGCCTGCTAAGTCTTCTTTCCAGATATACCTTTTTTTCTAATTGATCCACTATAACTTGTCCAAAAATTCAAATTACCAACACTTCTCTTAGCGCAGCACCAGGCCTGAAAAGGAGGCAGAATGGTGAAAAATGAGGTGTTTTTTTTACCTTTTGAGGGGTCAAAAATGCTCCAAAGGTTCTAACATTTTGTGAGCATGATGTATTAGGCATGAGAAATCCAAAAATGTAAATTTTTCCCTTTTATTATGCCTGAGGGAAAAGCGTAGCGCCAGTGGCGTTGTGCTTATAGGCCTCCAAATTCTCGAAAAACAAAAACTAGTCAAAATTTCTTCAAATTTGGTGGACACCTTCCTCATGGGGCTTGAGAAACCTGTGGAAAATCTCGAGCCATGTTTCCAAGCATATATTGGTTTTTTTCCTCCTTTAATGCTTGAATTTCAATGAGGGCCTCTTTGAGCTTGGCACTAGTGAGCTTGTTTTTCAAGGCATAGTGTTTGGCTATCTCTTTCCTACCTCTCTTCACCTTTTGCTTGCCTTTGTCTAGTGGCTGAGTTGAGGTGGATGGCATAGTCCCTTGCCTCTTAGAGGTAGCAAACACATGCCTTGGCCCTCTTTGATATCTGAATGAAATAAGTGTGATTGTAGTCATGTTGGCGTCTTTATCATGGCTATGACCCTTGTTGTTGTCATCAACTTCTTCATCTTCATTATTGGTATCATCAGTCATCATTTTTTCTTATTTATCATTGTGTTTTTTTTTCTCAACATCATCACCACTCTAAACCTCTTCAGTGATTTCTTGTTCATCTTTTCTTGACCCTTTTCATAAAATAATTTGAACTCCTTTGCAGGGTCTTGGAAGCATCTTGGAGGTGTCCCTTTGGCCTTTGAGGGCAACTTGCAGGAAAAGAGGCCTTTTTTTCCCTATGCGCAGCACCGAGTATAATTCTAGGCAAGTAGGGTGCTCCTGGGCGAGTGTTGCCCACGTGCAGGCCTGTCGGGCTCTATGCGCAGTGCCAGGCCTGTTGGGTCAGCCTCTGAGTGCAGCGCCTCATGCCTCGTGCAGGCTTGTCGGTCTTCCCGTGCATGTCGGGTGTTCGTGGGCGTAGCACCAGGCAGACTGGGCAGGTTGAGTCCCTTGTGAGCGTAACACCGAACTACTTCTGGGTGGGTCGGGTCTTTGTCTGGCAAACTGGGTCTGCGCGTAGCACTTAGCTGTAAACGCAACGCCTCCTCCTATGGGTGCAGCACAATGTATTTTTACATTGCGAAAAATTTCCTAGGAGCAGCGCTTGGTCCGTCGAGCGCAGCACCTGCCTCTGAGCGTAGCGCTAGTAACTTGGCCCAGAAACTGACTAAAAATCAGAAATATTTTGCAGGGGGCGACTTAAAACAAAAAAAATTGTCTCTTTTCCTCCTGATCATTTTCTTTGTTGCTCTTTAGGCAGCTGACATGGTGAATTTTTATTTCCCTTGACTCATTGATGTTTTTAGAACTTGTTTTGAAAATGGTTGTTTGAGTCATATGACTCACTTTTCTTTGGCTTTTCCATGCCTTCTAATCACTTTTCAATCAATGATTGCCATGAAAACATTGAAATAACTCTTTTTCCTCTAATCCTTTGGGACATGCTTAAAAATTTTAAACAACCTTAAGCACTTGCAATGGTGGCAACCTCTTTAAGACCTCTTTGTTCCTTGCCTTGGAGATCAAAATTCCCTTTGCTTAATGGGTGACTGAGAAACATGTTTTCATACTTTTTATTTGATCATTAGGCATGGTAAGTTTATCTTGGATAATCATTACAGCTTTCACCTTCGTGTATGCTAACTCAAATTGGTCACTTATGTTTTGTTGCAGGTACCATGTCATGATGAGTTAGTCTTGTCTGATACTTTTTGCTGTTGGACACTTTCATAACAGTGACATCATTAACAGTTTGGCATTCTGCATGAAAACCCAACCCTATGTTTTGATTCCTTTGACCATTTGAGGGGAATTGTCTGTTTCTTGAAAACTTGATCTCCCTCGCACTGATACTCTTTGCATTTTTCCTTTGAGGCAATGGAATAATTACCTTTACAATCCTTAGAATGACACACATAGCAATCTCTTTAAATCTTCTTCTGATGGCATGATGGAGGCTTATTTTCCTCATTTCACCTACTTTTCCTATCTTCCCCAAAACTTTAAGCTTTAGGGCTTTGTCCTTGTGGTCTTTTGCATTGGCTTCTTTCTTGGAAACACTATTTAGCTAATCAGTCCTAAAAATCCTAATTCTCTTTGAACATAGGCCTGCTTCCTTTGCTTTTTTGTGGATGTCCTTTAGTGAGGAACTGGCCTCTTACCTTACCTTATTTTCTACTGATAGCCACCTTGACATTTCCTACAGAAATGTCAAAATGGGCAGTTGTCCTTTGTAGAATTTTTGCATTGACCAAGGAGGCTTTTCTTGGAGACCTTTGACCTAATTTGGACAATCATATGCTAATCCTCCTTTCCATTTGATTTCATCTTCTTGGCACAAGAAAAATAGTGATTTAGAACATAAAAACAATCCTACAACTCATGAAACCCTAAATGACCTAGTGGGAGGCTCTTTGGGCTTGTCTTTGACTGAAACCTTGGCTTTGAGGTCTTCAAGTATGAAAACAGAGTTTTTGATAATTTGATGTGTTGAAGATCCAAAATCCAATGTACTTGATTTATCTAAAGAGCCTACAGAGATAGTTTTGAGACCATCAATGCTTGGGTCATTGGATGAACATGGGAAAGGGTAGTTTGTTTGGAAATCTTAAGTGGTAGGTGGAGGGGTGAGGCAATGTCAAAACAGAGTATTGAGGTTATGGGTGTGAAAATGGGACAGAGATGAGAGGCATGTGATCCGTAACTGATCGAATAAAGTGCTTAAGCAGTTTTATTAGTTTTTCCTTTAGATTGACTGTTAACTGAAGTATGCTTTAATGAAAAATGACATAAACCAGCAGCATAAATGAATTAAATAAAAGCAATAATTAGAGAGAAGAAGAGGCAAACAATTTGATGACGGTGTTCATCCCTCCTGAACTACATCTCTGGGTTTGCTTTTAAGTGGGCGTCCATTTTTATTAGGATTGATCTTGAAGAATATTTACACTGAAATGGAACAGAATGACTATGCTCGCAGGCACTTCTAAACCCTATAAATAGAAAGTACTCTTCCTCGCCTTTTCGATGCTTGTCTCCGAGCTCAATTCCGACCACCAACGGCTGAGCAATGTTGCAAACAGATTCGCCTCTGTCCTTCTAAAACTGAACTCAAAATGCACAATGTCTTCCAAAAACCAAATATGAACTTCATGAGAAAATGCCATGGCTTTATAAGCTGCATCGAACCTCCATTTTCCTCATTTAGGAGTTGGTTGAGAATTTGAAGGGATAAGGTCTCGAATCCCTCCTATGCATGAACCTTAGGGATATTGATCCCAAACCTTAGGCACTGAATTAATGTTAAAAACCCATATTTAAACATTATAATATAATCTTAGTCCAACGGTTATGCTAATCGGGCAGAGGATGACAACCAGCATGTGATCAGAGCAGGCGGATAGGGATAACATCGGCGGTCACAGTCCATCTGGCGGTAACGGTCTTGACTCCAGCGGTTCCGGCGTGACCAGGTCACATGATAATCTCCCGACGGTTTACTTCACGGCATAGATAGTTGTTATCCTTTGACTCCACCACGGTAACATCTCTGCTCACATGTGAAATAAAACTCCGACATGGTTTGCTGGCAGCTAGTGGTTATGAAGCGCTGTGGTGTTTTTATTATAAAGTTTTATTTGTAATGTTTTAAAATAAAACCATCCAAAACTTATAAAAGGTTTTATGACATAGTTTTTAATAGGGTTTTGAATTTGCACTAGGTATTTTTACATATTTTAGGACTTAATTTATCACTTAGGCTTATGATTAGGTATTAGGTCATGTGTATAGAGTTTAATGATTAGGGCTAGGTTTGCGCTAGGACTTTTGTCACCATAGATTTTTAGGTGTTAGGTCTAGGTCCATAGGTTAAAAACTTAGACCTTTACATTTGTTTAAGGTATTTCACCATGGTTTTAACCCATTACAAAACCCATATATCTTACCACACACACCCATATCAAAACTGATGTATAACATGAACCCAACTGAACCACGATACTGAAGGACCTTTTTGCTCGCGATTTGACAAAACTGCGGATTTGGAGACTGAACTGGACATCGAACTGCTAGAGTTGACTTGGACCTTTCTGCTGAAATGTAATGATCACGATCCTCCTGGATCAATCCTCTCCACTTAAAAATCTTTTGGACCACAAAAGCTTAATTTTAAACTGACAATAAGTGAGAATACAACTCCCTCTCTTTCATCTTGACTTTAATGACATACAACCATACCTGCTCGTTGACCTGAAACTGATGCTTATCATGGTGCAACTTGAACCTGACTTGACTCAATGCTTGTCATGGCACAGAAGAATGTAAAGCCTGATTGTAAGCTTGATGCATATAAGTTATAAATTCATCCCATATCTTAGGATGTATACTGCAATTACCCTGAAGAATATGTATCTCGGTCTTCTTCACCATTCCCGTTTGTCCTTGAACCAAATCCATGCTGCCCCATGGTTGCAAAGGAACTGGAAGTGGCATGTGCAAACCAATCTTTCGATTGCATGGCTTGCTTGTCGAACACATTACACATCCATGTATGTACTTCACAATTCTTTCATACATATGAGGCCAATAAAAATACTTTTGACTTTGTGTCGTAGTCTTTCTTATTCCTGCAATCCGAGAAAGATAAATTTCCCGCAAAACCTGCACCCTTTCTATCTGAGCATTATGAGTTAGTGATTCATAATTTTCTTCAAAATCATCATCAGTTTTATCCTGTTCTACATAAATTTCATAAACCAATTAACTTTTATGCAGTACTATTGAAGCATTTAAAGACAACATATCAACTAATTTACTTGTTACGCCTTCCCTGTCCTTAATTACTAAGTGATTTCGCTGAAGAAATCCCATCTAATTGTAGTGAGATTGTTGCATCTTAGTATATGACTGAAAGTATTGAAGCAGCTGATAATATATGTGAATCATTTTTTTCATTGCATATCCTTTAACATATATTTTAACTTCATATGGTTGTTGATGATTTATCAATACTGTGAAAATTTTCTTCTTAATTGAATCAACTTTAACATCGACACTTATTCCCCATGCCCTGTTTTTCTTATGAGCCAAAATTATGGGTGAACTGTATGGAGATGATATGTGTCGCATGAATTCCATCCCTGAAATTTGTTGCTTTATTTCTTTACACTCTACAACTGACTTGTGACACATTCCATTATTAGAGGCATCAAACATTAACTGCATCTCATGTGATATTTTCTTTTTATGAAGTAGATGTTTTGGTTCTTTAACTAGATCCTAAAATGAATCTACCTTTCTAACCAAATTACCTTCATACTGAATTTCACAACTTGACAAGTATCAATAAGATCCTTATGTTTCTCTTTTATCGACATGAGTATGTAACTCCTACTTGAACTTATTAAGTGCTTCATCTGATTAGCATTAATTAAATTCAAGTGATATTTGTTTTTATGTGCCCGAACGATGTACTTAATCCCATCTTTCTTGAGATGATACACATGCTCTTTTCTATAAAATATTGCATCACAGTCATAGAGATAAGTGCTACCTAGGACAATTCCACAAATGTCTAACGGTATCACATCTAGCTCCACTTCATCGATATAGTTAGTTGTAATTGCAAAGTTTAACCAACACTGTTTGGTAACATGAATTTGATTTTGTTCCTTTAACCACCCTAAAGGATATGGTTTTGGATGATTATGTGTTTTCAAACCCAATTGTTTAACCAATGACTTAGAAATAAAATTTTCCTGTGATCCCGTATCGAACAATGTATCTATCTTAGTATGCTTTGAAGCTACCCTTATATGAAATAACTCGATCATTTTATCTTCATTCTATTGTTTGATGTTTGAAGAAGCAGAAGTACTAGCATCAGAAATTTTACCTGTTGTAACCATAGCAGTGATTTTACCTTCATCACCTGAATCGGATCCCAATTCTAAGCCTTGTTGGACTAATGTTTCAGCCTTATTTTCACCCTTCTTCGATTGAAACTTCTTTGACTTTAGTTCTGGATGAAGTTTCCAACACCTAGCTTCATCATGGCCGATCCTTTGGAAATGTGTACACGTAGGTATATCTTCTTCCTTCTGAGCTGTGGCAGTCTTCTTTTCCTTTGACTTGCCCTTCTTTTTATTTTCTTATGTTTCCATCTGCTTGGATCTCTTTGGTGTAAACTTAAATGGTCTACCACCTGATTCGACATGAATTGCTTGAACACAAACTTCATCAAAATCACTAGAATTGAACATTAACAATGTATGCTGAAAATATGAATGAAAACTACCAATATACTTCAACAAAGTTTCTTTTGTGTCCAAAGAAATACTGAGTGCTAATGCCTTCTTTCTGAATTCCTATGTGAACTCTTGAACACTCTGTCCCTTACCTTGTCGCAAGCGCTTCCAATCAATTACATCTTACTGTGTGTGACCCAATGGATAGAATTGTTTCTTTATAGATTTAATAAACTTAGTCCATGAGGTGATAACTTTTCCCTCACACTTTAAATCTATCTATGTCCTACTCTCCCACCAGATCAAAGCAGTACCCCCCATTCTAGGAGTAGCTAATTGGAACTTTGTCTTATCATCAGTAATATCTTCAATACAACAATAGACTTCTAACTTTTTTACCCAATTATCTAGTTTCTTGGGGTTTATTTCACCATCATACACAGGAAATTCAAACTTAACATCACGTTTCAAAAGTGGATTCTTATGTTTCTTTTCTTTTTCTAATTCAGAACTAGAAGTAGAAGAGGAAGAAGATAATGATGGAGATGACGGAGGAGAAGGAGATTTATCTACATTTCCTTTACCCTTTTCCTTATTTGATGCCTTCGACGATGAGGCTGCATATAATTCTACCAACATTTGCTGCATGTTTAGAAACATCTGCTGGATTTTATTCTCATCCATGGGTTTCTTGTCAGTAACTTCAGGAGTCTCAACGGTCTCAATCCCTGTCATCGTTGATTGATGAAAAACTTTCACTTTCTAATCTCTGGATCGAATTCCTCAAGCTCACCTTTTCCAAGTTGCAATCCCAACCTGGTTAACATCCACTGATAAACAAAATACATGCACAACCTGCTCTGATACTAAAATGATCTGAATGTGATCG
The DNA here is from genome assembly GCA_034641835.2 of Pinus albicaulis. Classification (NCBI taxonomy): domain Eukaryota; kingdom Viridiplantae; phylum Streptophyta; class Pinopsida; order Pinales; family Pinaceae; genus Pinus; species Pinus albicaulis. The sequence goes on from CM076583.1 coordinate 110,677,062, forward strand.
AATAAAGTGCTTAAGCAGTTTGATTAGTTTGTCCTTTAGATTGATTGTTAACTGAAGTATGCTTTAATGAAAAATGACATCAACCAGCAGCATAAATGAATTAAATAATAGCAATAATTAGAGAGAAGAAGAGGCAAACAATTTGATGATGGAGTTCGTCCCTCCTGGACTACATCTCTGAGTTCTCTTTTAAGTGGGCATCCGTTTTTATTAGGATTGATCTTGAAGAATATTTACACTAAAATGGAATAAAATTATTGTGCTTGCATGCACTTCTAAACCCTGTAAACATAAATTACTCTTCCTTGCCTTTCCAACGCCTGTCTCCGAGCTCAATTCCGACCACTGACGGCTGAGCAATGCTGCAAACAAATTCGCCTTTGTCCTTCTGAAACTGAACTCAAAATGCACAATGTCTTCCAAAAAACAAAGATGAACTTCATGAGAAAATGCCATGGCTTTATAAGCTGCATCGAACCTCCATTTTCCTCATTTAGGAGTTGGTTGAGAATTTGAAGGGATAAGGTCTCGAATCCATCCTATGCATGAACCTTAGGGATATTATTCCCAAACCTTAGGCGTTGAATTAATGTTAAAAACCCATATTTAAACATTATAATATAATCTCAGTCCGACGGTTATGCTAACCAGGTGGAGGATGACAACCAGCATGTGATCAGAGTGGGCGGATAGGGATAACACCGACGGTCACGGTCCATCTGGCGGTAACAGTCTTGACTCTGACGGTTCCAGCCATGACCAGGTCACATGATAATCTCCTGACGGTTTACTTCACGGCATAGACAGTTGTTATCCTTTGACTCCGTCACAGTAACATATCTGCTCACATGTGAAATAAAACTCCGACATGGTTTGCTGGAAGCTAGCGGTTATGATGCGCTGTGGTGTTTTTATTATAAATTTTTATTTGTAATGTTTTAAAATAAAACCATCTGAAACTTATAAAAGGTTTTATGACATAGTTTTTAATAGGGTTTTGAATTTGCGCTAGGGATTTTTACATAGTTTAGGACTTAGTTTATCACTTAGGCTTATGATTAGGTCTTAGGTCATGTGTATAGGGTTTAATAATTAGGGCTATGTTTGTGCTAAGACTTTTGTCACCATAGATTTTTAGGTGTTAGGTCTAGGTCCTTAGGTTAAAAACTTAGACCTTTACATTTGTATAAGGTATTTCACCATGGTTTTAACCCATTACAAAACCCAGATATCTTGCCACACACACCCATATCAAAACTGATGTATAACATGAACCCAACTGAACCACGATACTAAAGGACCTTTTTTCTGGTGATTTGACGAAACTGCGGATTTGGAGACTGAACTGGACATCGAACTGCTGGAGTTGACTTGGACCTTTCTGTTGAACTGTAATGATCACAATCCTCTTGGATCAGCATGAGTCCATGAGGGATCTTCCGTGAGTGATAGACTGACTATGACATGATAGAGTAGTGAGATAGTGAAATTTTATCATAAGGATAATGAAGGTAGTGATATTTCTAAAACTCACAATATTCATGAATTTTGTTTTTAGAAATCTAGGATAAGCATTTAGTCATCTAAAAAATAGCAAACATTACTGATGACTAACAGGCCGAAATGCGATAAGGGGCGGATGTGATGTATTTTCAGAGTTAAATTGCAAAGGATTTCAAATCCAGAAGTAAGGACCTTTCCTTTTAGAAATCACATTGGATGTAAGAGGAGGCTTATAACGGAGCAGCAAGGAAATTTGAAATGCGATGGACAAGCGGAGACAATGCCATTAAAAGGTTAACTCAAATTTATTTAAAGTTTATGATTATTTATAGTTGCATTGTTTTATGAAGAAATATGAACGCGGGCAGTAGACTCAGGTAACGCCCGACCCTGTGCAAAACAGTGTTATATGCGGTGGCACCTTGTAAATAAATGGAAGACTGAACACTGCGGGCACGAGCAGAAGAGGCAGATTCGGGCAGAAGAGGATATGATAACATTGTTTGGAACATAGAGGCATAGGCAGAGTGAGGCAAAAGGAGCATATAGTGGCACTATTGGAAACACAGCAGTTGGGTCAAGTTAGGCAAAGAGGTGTCATTACAGAACTGTTCGAATACCACATCAGAAACAGAAAAGACATGACAGAAAGTAGAAAATATAGATATTGAACTCTGGAAGAAATGCAAGGCAATAATATATGATATGTCAGGGAGACGCATCAACACTTCAGGGATACGCATCAGCAACAAATCAGATTCAGCAAAAAGAATAATATTTCAAGTTTAATTTGTTTTCTTTGTTTGTTAAGATCGAAAATATAGTGAAGTCCTCAATTGCAATTTAATAAGTAGTTTTAACCGTTTAGGTAGTTGAAGTAGTTCAAAAAATTCTAGTAGTATGAATTGTTTTTTATTTATTTAAGTAAGACAGAAAGAAAGAACTAGGGTTTTGAGTTTTGGACCTCTGGAAGACTAAAAATTTGGTACTTACTTTCTGAGGAATTAATGAAAGAAGCATCAAGTTTCCCGCAATTGTTGATGGTGATTCGTTTTTCCTGTGCCATTTTGTGTCCCTTATTCCTGGAATGAAGTGAAGTAAAGTAGTTGACGGTCTCTTAATTACATCTGTGAGTAAGAGTTAAATAACCTTAATTTGTGCTCCTTCACTCCAACTCTTCTCCCTTCACAAATTCTCTCTGTAACTTGAAAGTAATAGATTTTGTGTTTACAGAATATTATTTTGAGTATCCTCTCTCTCCATAAATTCATTCTGAAATTTATAGTGGTAGATTCTGTGTTACAGCATATCATTTTGAGTTTCTTCTGCGATTCTTCTTTGCCATTCAGATATCAGAAGTTAATGGAATTATAGAGTCTTTCATTATACCAGATCATTAAGATTTTTAAAGAATTAGTTTCCAAAGGGATTGAACAAAGACCCGCTGATATAATTACTTATGTGACACATTGTTAAAAAATGTCTTAACCACTGATTCCTCTTCACAACCAAGGAATTGTCTCTTAAGATACAACACCTTGGAAGGAAAAATTGTATATGTTAGTGTTATGGTAGTCCTAGGCCCCTTAGATTTCAATTTTCTCATGGGGAGAGACTATGTTTATGATATGGGTGATGTCATGTCCACACTCTTTCGAGTGATGTGTTACCCATATTATGGAAAATTTGTGAATATTGATCAGCTTTCATTCGTTGGTCCCGATTTCAATGCCAATCATCCAACTTCCATAAATGTTCCAAATATGCAAGTGGTGTGTTATCACTATAAAAAATTTCTGAAACTTGGTTAGTTACACTTGTTCCTAAGTCATAATGCTAGATAGGGTTAAAGTCATTTTTATATTTTTAAAGGTCTAGATCATGGGTTAAAAGTCTCATTCCATCACCAAACAATGTTCATTAACCTTGTTTCATTCTTCAAAGATCTTATGCCACGTTTTGAAACCCATTTTTAAAGTTTTTTTTCGAAAATTTGATGAATAAGCCACGAAACCACATTTTCGTAGCACGCTCAGTGTAAAAATTTGATTTTGTGCTACGAAAACGCTAGTGATTTCGTAGCGCAAAAACCCGAATTTGCAAATCATGCACTACGAAATCGGGGATTCTCAGTTTTGCGTTTGAGCTGTCACATCTGTCAAATACAGTTAAATTCCTCATCATTAGGTGTCATCCACGAGTTCTCCTTCACGCATGCAACCATTCATTGTAATTATTAGGGGTCATTTTTCATTGATTAGGGTTCAGTTGTCATTGGTCCTTTCAAATTTGAAAACAGTTGGCCGTTTTCGACTTCATTTGTCTCATGCAAGACAATAGTGCATGCATGCTTATGTTTTGAAGTAGAAATTAGTGGTGAAAGACCTGAGTTTACTGAAACAAATTCAAGCGAGGTTGTAAAGTTTTCAAGCGAGGCTGTGAAACTATATTTCAAGCGAGGCAGAACTGAAACAAATTCAAGCGAGGTTGCTCATTCAAATTCAGGTTATATCAGTATTTTCAAAACTTGCTATCAAGTGAGTTTGAAATTCATTGTTGGTGGAAGAAGAATTTTTATCAAGCGAGGCTGAACTCATTTACCAAGCGAGCCAGTTCATTCAACAGGAAGCTCTGATTGCTAATTTGCTAATTTGCTGAAGACACAGGGTTTTCAGAGGGATTATCACATATTTCTGAAGATACAAGGTTTTCAACAAGAAAATGGCTGAAGAAATAAGGAGTCATAGGTCTGGTCATTGCCTAAGAACAGAACCTGAAGGTGTAGAAGCCCTTACAAAAGACAAGTTTGTTGAAGAAGCCTTTAAGAAAATAAGTCGCTAGAGGTTTTGTGAAAAACTTCAAGGAGGGCACACTCAAGTCACCAAATAATTTTCCATATACTTCACAGGATCAAACTCAAAGATTGGATTCCTCAATTTACCAATTTCCCTTGAAGTGATATCATCAGTTACAGAAATTCCGAGAGGAGAATACCAGTGGTTTAAAAACTTCAAGTTTGACATGGTACCCTGCAAAATCTTTCTAAAACCAGAGTTTACAGAGGTTGACTTGAACAAAGTTGTGCCAAGAAGTTATGTCAAAGATACATTTTCCAATCTGCTCTACAATATTTAGAGGTACTTCACCTGTGAATGGAGATACCACAAGGTGTATACCTATCACTTTAAACTCTTGCTTCATTTCACAGGGATGATATCTCTAGATTTACCTTTTTATCTTTTCAAAAGTTTGGCTAAGATGTCTGATAAGGTACAAATGAAAGTTGAGTAATGTGAAACCTCATTATTTCACCATGGATTAGTCAAGTTAATAGTCTTACATGATCTACAGAAATGAAACAGAGATTGGGTTGAATTCCTCTTTTTGAGTAGAATTGGGATTGAAGGAACAGGTGTTAGTCTTCAAGATAAAGAAAAAACTCCATCAAAGATTATTGCCCCTGTAGAAACAAAGTCAAGAAGATTTTCTAAGCTCAAGCCTCGAAAACAAGTTAAAGAACCAATGATAAGAACAACATTGAATATCCAAGATACTCCTAAATCCGCACAGAAGAAGAAAAATCTGGTTGAGGAGACAATTCTAGAACAGTCAACTAGTAAAACAGATCAAAAGAAGTTGACTAGGAGTCAAAGATTAAAGGAAAAGGGTAAGGTTGTAGTTATAGAGGGTTCGGTGCGGTAGTGATTGTAGCGACAAGCCTAACATTTTACGTGCTTGAGACTACGGCTACGTCTCCCTTCATAGTGACGTAGTGATAGCGATGGAACTGCGATCCTCATGGAATTCGAATTTCTCATAAGGTAATTTATTCGCTCATTTAAACTATTTATTTTATCAGTCTTCTTTGAGTTTCTCGGGCCCCCTTCGGTCCTTTACGGTGGTGTCTGACCTTGAACTTTCATGGTTCTTCCCAACCCTTGGAGGGCTTTCACTTGGTTATTGCTCGGGATTTGAAGATGTGGCGGTCTGGGGTTTCGCCCCTTCTTGGTCGCTGAACCGGCGGCTACTATTTGGAGGGTATTGTTTTTGGTTTGGCACCCCTATTTGGTGGGGTCGTATGCCACTGCTCCTCTTGGTGGATTACCTCTGGCCCCAGCTCTGGGCCATCTTTATTGGCATTAGCACTGAACTCTGGATTCAAGGTTAGGTCTGTCAGTCATTCGGTAATTATTTATGCACTCTTGTTGATATCTGTGGGCATCTGTCTCCCCCATCAGTATCCCAGGAGGTTCTGAAGGGCAGCGCATGATATGGGTACTTATGAAGATGAGGTCGACTATACGGAGGACCCTCTGGATGGGGTCGACATATGGGGTTTGGAATCCGAAGCTGAGGTGGACACCATGTCGGATTTGGACCCATTATCCGGGGCGGATATGCTATCTCAGCCCGCCTCCACCGTGGCAGGTGGCATCTCGCCTTTGGGGGACCTCGCGGAGTTAACATTTGGGTCGCCCTCGAATGATGATATCGGGCTTTGGACTTTTCCGCAGACGGAACTGAACAATCCGGTTAGGGTCGACTTCGAAAGTTCAGCACTTTTCTCGGAGGCGGCATTTCTTGAGAAGGGGGCCACATCTAGCTACTTGGCGCATCAGCCTTACGAAGGCCTTCCTCCTCGTGGGTATAACCCACTCGACCCTTCTGGAATTGCTATCGCGGCACAAGTCCGTGAGGAACCCTCTACTCCGTTGGCGGCCTCGGGGGCTTTCAACATTTTACCTGAGGACCTAAACAACCGTGAACAGAACTGTAACCTACCTGCATCAGAAGACTCGGCCGAGCCGACATTGGGGGTTTGTCGGGCCAATAAGCCGCACAAGGTCACGAGGAACAAGCTAAACTACCTCTCTAACTTCGGAAGTGAGAGTGGCATGGAGGATTGGAGTACAGTTGCAGCAAAGACCCTGGTGGGGAAGATACGCGGCAGAAAATACTCCTCAGCTCGTCTTCAGAAATGGACAAAGGAAATTTGGGGCGAAACCCTTGATTGCCTCCCGGTGGTTGGGGCCATGACCAAGGGCTGGTTCTCCCTTACTTTCGCGCGACCTGAACATACAGATTGGGTCCTCAAGCAGTTCTGGCACCTGGAATTACACCCCGTCCACCTCAAAAGATGGGTGCCCTTATTTGATCCTAAAAAAGAAAATGTTGGGGCCGGCCCCATTTGGATGAGACTACCCGGTTTGCCCCTACATTTCTGGAACGATACTGCACTTCGAAATATTGGAGGCCATTTCGGACGCTACTTAGATCATGATCGATCTTATCTGACCACAGGTAGCAGAGCAGTGGCCCGGATCTTGATTTTTCTTGACACTCGGGAAGGCCTATACGATAATTTTATCATGAGGTTTGATGGGATGCAGTGGAAGCAACCACTGGACTATGAAGGCGTGCCCTTCCGCTGCAGAAAATGTCACGAAGTCGGCCACCTATACAAAGATTGTCCGAAAAAGGGAGCGGGCTGGTCAAATGCTAAGAACTCCCGCACCAGAGGTACACAAACAGTTGAGAACCCATGTATATTGCCGGACAGTGAGGGTTTGCAGTCGAAGGTACCAGAGACATCCGATGATGGCGGCTCGAGAACAGCGTCTCTGCCCACCTGGACATCCACGCAGCCCCGATCTCGGCCTCAGTCCTCTTCGGTGCCTCCACAGCAGGAATTTTCCATTCCGGGTACTACTTTTTCTGGCCCCTTTTCCTCTGTTTTTGCAGATATATCGTCTCTCCCTTCATTGCCTTTAACTGTATCGATTAATGATATTGTTAATCTGTCATCTTCTTTTTCCTCCTCTCGTCTTGTAACTGGGGTGCCCCATAAATCATTAAATCTCCCATCGGTTTGCTGCACAATTGCTTCGGCCTCCCCTTCTTTCTCACCTATTATCCATCATGTTTCTGCTGAACCCTCCTCGGGCCATTCATTTTCCTCTTCGGAGACTCACTCTTCGAAGCACAATTACTTCCTGAGATCCTCAACTAACCCTCAATCTGGTGAGGTATTCGGTATTGGGCCGGATCCGGGATCCTTACCCACTAAACCTCGTGGCAGACCATCTGCCCTAGCGAAGGCCATCAAAAGAGCAAACATAGAGGTGGAAGCTGGTACTCAATCTTCACTAATGCGGGTCCTTAGAGCACGACGACCCTTGCCGACTGTTTCATCATGATCTGTCTTTCATACAACTGTAGGGGACTGGCCAACCCCGACAAGAGATTGGCCCTTAGAGATCTGCTCACTCACAAGCCTTTGGACATACTCTTCCTGCAAGAAACGCTCGGGGTAGGGGTAGAAGTGTCGGCCATCTTATCTTCCTTTCTCCCGGATTGGTCTTTCATAACTCTGGATGCCCGTGGTAGATCTGGAGGTTGTGCCCTGGGCATTAACAACAAAACTACCCGGATGACTAATTGCTGGGGCCGGTCGGGTGTGCTGGCGATGAATGTACTGTTTGGAAGTTCTGAGATGGAGTTTACATTGGTGAATGTCTATGGTCCTTGTTCCGACAGAGAACATTTCTGGCGCTCCCTTTTGACTTGCTCTCTTTTGTCTGCCCCCCACCTCATTTTAGGTGGTGACCTTAATTTTTCATTGGGTATAGCTGAATCTTGGGGCCCCCTGGCTACCCCGGACCCTTTGGCAGAGTTTTTCAACTCTGAGCTCGGTAACTCTCACCTGATTGACATTCAGACTACCAAGTTGGTCCCTACCTGGAGGAATAGAAGGACTGGTAATGCTGCTCTGGCCCGGCGCCTTGATAGATTTCTTATTAAACAGGAGCTCCTCCCGGTTCTGTCTTGTGCTCGGCAATGGGTTGGATCAGGAGGAAGATCCGATCACTCGCCCATTTACCTGGAGTTTGCTTGTGGTCCTAATAGAGCTCGGCCCCCTTTCAAGTTCAACTCCAGATGGTTGAGAGATCCGGACTATAACCAGTTGGTCAAGCAATCCTGGGTGCTCTACAGACCTGCGATGAATATTGACCCTGGCAGGGCATTCAATGGAAACCTTAAGCACCTAAAGAACCTCACCACTCTTTGGGTCCGGAACAAAAAGAAACTGGAAAGAGAGGCCCTACACAGTATTGAGGATAAAATTAGCTTACTCAACAACGAGGAGCTATTGGGTTATCGTAACGAGGAGACCAGAGCTCATCTTTTCTCACTCAAAGCTGAAAAAGCCAAACTGCTGAAACAGATTGAGGAAGATTGGAGGCTTAAAAGTCGGGCTATATGGATTCAGGCGGGAGACGAGAACACTAAATACTTTCAGCAACATGCAAATGGCCGTAAGGCAGCCAATACCATTTGGGAATTGTCAGACCGCAATGGCATTACTGCAAAAACTCATGCCCAGTTATCAGAGCTGGGTACCAGGCATTTCTCGAATCTGTTTAGGGCCCCACAAAATATTAATCTACCTGATATCCTGCGCATTACTCAAAATTTTAAACTTATGGTGGACCCGGAGCAGCAGGATGATCTCAACTCCCCGGTTACCATGGGTGAACTGGAAGGTGTTTTGAAATGGTTTAAGCGAGACAAGAGCCCGGGTCCTGATGGTTGGCCCGTTGAGTTTTTCATCCATTTCTTCGACCTCATATCTGCAGACCTCCTGGCAGTGATTGAAGACAGTAGGTTGAGGGGCAGGATCTATGATGGATTTAACACCACATTTATTGCTCTTATTCCCAAGTCAGACAAACCTAACAGTTTTAATGACTTTGTTAGACTCCTATACCAATAGGTGTCATTTTTCATGATTGTCTTGATGGAAGTATGGAATATGTTCAAACCTTCTTACTTGAGCAAAGGTGTTCCATATTCTTGAAAACCAAAAAAATCAAAAAATTTTAAAAATGTAAAGAGGGTATACCCTAAAAGAAAGATCAAAGGGTAAAAAGAATAAAAATGGTCAAAAAGAGAAAGAAATGAACCCCATCAAAAAGAAAGGCCAAGGAAAGTGTGCAAGTCTAAATGCCACTACTTTTTACTCTGATGTAATAAACAAATTGTGTGCAACTTGTATTTTATGCCACAATTCATGAATAGTCAAACCGTTTAAGCTTGGCTAGTTCATTTTTCAATTTCATGTTGTAGAATAGAGAATAAATATCTGACCAAATAGTTTAATCTTGGCAGATAAGTGGATAGGTAGAGTTAATAAAAGGTGCTCAACAGTTTAATCTGAGCCCTTGGATGTAATAAGGGTAGAATTAGATAGATTTGCCTTGTAAAAAAGAAAAAGATTGATAAGGGTTTGCAAGTCTAAATGCACCCTAATAAAGAAGAGAAAATGGTAGTGTTAAGTAGATAGGGTAGGTAGATGGTGCTGCAAAATGTTATCTGATGAATGATGTTGCTACATGTTTTTGATCATTCACTTTCATCACAAGTACTAAAGCAAGAAATACACTGGAAAATCACAGCAAGCAAAGTCAAATTCATTAACCTCCCTCATCATTTTTCCCTCAAGAGTTTTACTAATTTCCCCAAAAAGTACTAAGGTAATTTGAGATCAAAGGGGCTCAAGGCATTTCCTTGACTTCTGGAGGGACCGGACCCTCGGCCTACTGATCAAAAAGACCTAAGCACTTGAAATAATTCATCATTGTTATCTTCCATCTTTAATTTTTTCCTAAGTAAAATCCTATTTTACTTAGGAAACTGATGCAAAATTCCATAAAAATTCCTCAAAATAACTTGTTATTCTAAGTTTAAGTGTTGAAGATAAAATGTTGCAATTTACTTCAGAAGTTATCACTTTCTCAGATGTACAAAGATGTTTTGATTTTCCTTGTCCTTTGCCATATTAACATTTAATTCTAGTATATTAACTCCCTAGTGAAATACCCTTTCCTAAGTATATAACTCCCTTTTTTATATATACCCCAAAAACCCCTTTATTATAATGTTTTAACCAAAGTATTTATCTCCCTAAAATTCATTAAAACCCGCCTATAAAAGCCCTTTGGTTAAAAATATAGCATAATACATAAATCCTGCCCCTATGGTGAAATAATTGTATTAATTAATTCATCATATAATAAAATATATATAAAAACGTTAGACATACAATATGTGTGTTTAATACCAAAAACATCAATAAAACTTTGCGAAAGATTTGTGCCACCGTGGTCTGTCCACGTGGCATTCCGCTTAAGCAAACCCCGCCGCAACCCTGTTCATTATGCATATAGGATTAATTATGTCATCTGGACTAATTAATAACTATTTCCGCCAGTTAAAAAGCCCCCGGAGCGATTAAAAACATTTAAAAGTGTTTTAAAGTACGACGGGGCCCACGCGAAACCTTCGCCCATCTTCCCATTGCGCTAGCCGTTGGATCAGCCTCCCGCAGATCAACGGCCAGCGTTGATCCCGCTGCCCATCCCTTGTCAGCAATTTAACCAGCGGGGGATGGGTGGTTTCTGAATAGTCAACCATCCACGTGGCGATTATCCTATGGAATCGTTTCCCCCGCGATCAATACCGCCCTCGACCAAAAGCGGTGCGGGCACTTCCCGCTTACCACTTACCGCCTGACGCTGCACACGTCATCCCGTACTACCATGACGTCACACCTCGAAAAAAACAAAAAACCCTTTTTAACTTGTAAATAAGCCATTTTTCGTGTTTTTTTAGTCATTTTCATTATTCTGAGAAGAACGTTGCTCCCGCTGCGATTTTCAAAATTTCCGCCGTAATTGACCATTTCGCCCCAAAATTCTGCTGCGCCCGTGTTGAAGAACGTCCCTGCCATTGCTCATTACCTGTCAAAGAACCAGTTTCCGTCTAAAAACAAGTATTTATCATTTTACGCCCCGACTGCACGAAAAACTCAGTTTCCTTTGTTTTTTCGCTTAGAAAGTGGTTAAAAATCATTGCTGAGTCCTCCCTGAAGATTTTAAACCTGTGAAATTTCCCCCAAAACCTGCAAATTGTTCCAATTTCCTCCTTTTTCAGATATCCCGTCCGGTCTGCAAGAAAAAACGAAAACCTCCATTTTGAATCCACAAGAACCAAAATGGAGGTCCCGACAGCTCTAAATATCACTCCATTGAATGCTCCTCATCGGGAATTGGACTATCTACCTCTGATAGATGAATATTTCCAAATAAAAGACCTGTATTTTGATGAAAGTCCCCGTTTGAGCTTCTGTCGCTGCAGAGACGAACACTCAAAGGGGCAAGATCTTATAGGGTTGTGGGAATCCAATCTCCCAAGATATCTTATTCCTTCAGTCCTCATTTTCCCAGAAATTATCCACTGCTATCATGCCAATTATGATCCAAATCAGAAAGCAGTTTTATCCCCAAGTCAAAGCGTATCAAAATCAAAGAGTATCAGTGGATAAAGTGTATCAGGTAAAAGTCAGAGTGAAAGGTCAAAACAAAGTTACAGAGCAGTCAAAGGTAAACAGTAAAAATGAAGTTACAGAGGCAGTAAAATGGTAAAAATAAATGAAATTACTTTCACCAAAATTGAATTTTGTCTAAAGTGAAAGTAAAACAGTCAAAAGAGCAAGAAAGTAAAAAGATGAAAAAACATAACAAGAAGGAACATTTTTGCAGAAATTGCATGTTTTAGTCATTATTTTGCAGAAAATATTGTGACCAATAAAAGATGAATTTTGCAAAACTGAAGGAGGTTTATGTTCTTAAGAGTACCATCTACAAAAACCTCTCTCACTTTCCTAACAGCTATTATGGTTTTGGAAATATTAAACAATGTTGAAAAGCACTTTTTGCAGAAAATTACAGTCAAGTCATCATTTTGCAGAGACTATTGTGGCCAATTAGAAATACATTTCACAAAACTGAAGGAGTTTTTTGTTCCTAAGAGACCCATATACAAAAACCTATCTCAGTTTTTGCACAGTGGTTTTATAATGAGAGATACATGCGCATCTTTACAGGCCATTTTTCAGACTCTGTAAAACTCTGTTTTACACATATTTTTTACAGAGAATATTATGTACAGCTGGAGAGGAATTTTTGGAAACTGAAAGAGGTTTATCTCACCAACATATTAATCCACAATAACCTCTTTCACTTTTTACATATCTATTACGGATTGATAAATACGAAGATATCATTGGACCCTAAGTTTGCAGAATTGTTGGAGCAGATTGCACAAAGAAAGGAAGCAGTTAGTGACTTGGATGCCTCATCATCAACTAAGAGTTGGATCAGATTCGAATTCTCCTCTTTTTCATCACCTATCCATCAAAAATAGTGCCAAATAGTTTGAGTGTCCTTTACTTTAGTTCTATTTATGTAAATAGTTGGAGAGATTTGTGAACCAATTTTGATATTTGTTTCAAGATATTTTAGTTTAGAATTTGTATAAATAAACCCTCAAAGAGAGTGTTGAGTGTGGATTCTATTACTCTGCTGTAACATTGAGATTTTCGGAATAAAAGCTTTTGGACAAATTTACTTGTGGCTTACTGGATGACGATTTGAAGCACTGGACTTGTTGCAGGATTCATGTGTTGGACTACAGTTCAATAAGTGTTTCTACCCTTTGTTTGAAATTTTATATTAGTTTATAATATCATCATATCCATGTCTGAATAATTTACATAAATGTTTAAAACAGAATTTGCTTAATTGTACTCTGTTTTCAAATGTGATTGTTCCTAAATGTTTTCTTCTAAATTAGCTATAAGCATGAATTCTTAAATGCTCCTGCTTCGCTAATTTAAGCACTATTGATTGCTATAATAAAGAATCCTTTATTGCTCTTTGTTTGTAGTCAATTCACTTCTTTCTTTTGAACATGGTGAAAGATTCTTAGTTGCCTTTCATCCCTTCAAGATCATCCCACCCATTTTAAATTTTAAGGATTGTTCTCTGTCTAGCTATCTTGCCCTGTAATACCATCTTGTGCGTAGAATAGAAGTCCAGTAAAGCCATCCTTTGAATTCCACCATTTTCCCAAAACAAACTTTGAATCTATAACTAGCCTAAAACCTTAAAAGAACAAAGATAAATCATAAAGAGAGAGCCCTCTCTGGATGCAGATTGGCTAGATTCTGCATCTAAAAGGTTGGTTTGTGGTTACCTCGGGTATACTTTCCTCTTACACAACTTCTAGGAAAACCTGAGTGATAACATAGTGGCGACCATACTGGGGATCTGAATCATTTTATTGATACTATCGTTTGATTTGTAAAGCTATAGACAGAGTCTGAAAATCAGCCAGGAAGCCTTTGAAATTGCTTTTGCTATGCAATTGCAAAAGTAAATAAACGCTGCTTCAGTCTATCTCTGATTTAGCTTATACATTGAACCTTAGTTTCAAATGTTTAATCAGACTCTCTAGTTTAATAAATCTTTGAGAAAATTTTAATCAAAAATCTTAAATTTCTTAAAGAAATCATAGAAGTTGTTTTGAAAATTCATAAAAAATAAAATAATCATAAAATATCCAAAATTTGGTTTCCTGAAGAACTAATTTTTTCTTCAGAATTGTTTTACAGGTTTAGATCTGATCTATGATGGTGGACAGAGATCAGACACACAAAGGCTAAAATCATCCACCTGGCGACTCCAAATCAATTTCAGAATCAAGACTCCACTGGAGGAATGAACCTCAAAGAACAATATGGAAAGATCAGGCTTTCAACTTGGATTGTTATCCAAGACATTATGTTCTTTCTAAATTGATAGAGTTTTCCAATGTATATTGTATTTTAGAGAAGATCTTAGAGTAGTTTTTAATTTATCTCTTTTGAAAATTGTAAATATAAAATCTTCATGCACATTTGAGCATCATTCTTCTGACTCTTTTGATATCATTTTCCAATCAAGACACTGTAGATCAGAGATCCAGAGCTTCAAGTTTCAGAGAAATTCCACAACCAAATAATCCATAGTCCAAAGCATTAATAATGATACTAGATGACAGGGTTTGTGGAAAATCTTTCATTTGATGAAATTTTAAATGAATTCAGGGATGAGTTATCAAAAATTCAGTTTGATGAGGATTTTCTAAGAGCTTTCTTTCTTCTCTTGAAAACAAGAAAATGTTCTCCTCAAGTTAAAAAATGGCTTCTTGATATAATTTCTGAAAATTATGAAAATGAAATCAAACTCTTGCATTCTCAAATTCAGTCATACAATTTCCGAAATCCTAAAGAATTCTTTGAAAATCTTCCTTCTCCAAAGCAAGAGGAAATTGTACTATCTTTTGACTTGCATATTGAAGATGATTATTCTTTCAAACACAAGACTGAAGAAATAAGTTTATGGTCTAATATTCATAATTCAACTGAGCAACTAGTCATTGAAGGCCTAGAAACACAAATCATACATTATGCTTTTAATGATCCTATAGCAAATTATATGGAGAATATTTTTACCTCAAATCTGCAAACATGTTTTCTCTATAAGGATCAAATACATCAAAAGTGGCCTTTACACATCATATCATTTATTATAAAGGCACATGATCATAACCTACTTCCAATTTTGATCACAAGCAATCAAGTTGT
Source organism: Pinus albicaulis (assembly GCA_034641835.2). Lineage (NCBI taxonomy): Eukaryota > Viridiplantae > Streptophyta > Pinopsida > Pinales > Pinaceae > Pinus > Pinus albicaulis. The sequence continues at coordinate 110,692,093 of CM076583.1, forward strand.
CCATTTATTTTTACAGCTACTTGATTGGCTTCATTGGCATTTTTGTATTACCTGATTCAATAAGATTTTAGTAGATTAGAGTAGGTAAATGAGTGCAAATAAGCTCAGAATTTTGAGCAATTTTTTTTAGTTTTCAATTTACAACTAGTTTTTCATTAAGTTGGTTTGAAAAATTTTGTGTGTTGTTTTAAGTTTCAAGATTAGATTTCAGGTTGCAGAAAAAGGACTATATTCAATTCAAGATTTTCAGCCACAGCTAATGCATCAGTTTTGATTGGATGGTGACTTATTGAAGTTGAAGCCCGAAGTGAAGGCCCTAAGCTTCAAAAGTTTCACTATCATATATACAATAAAGCTACAAGAAGAAGGAGATTACATGGTTTAGTTTGAAGACATTTTGAGGCAACTGACCTGCTGTTCTTGACTTTTCACAAGGAAAAGCCATCCCCAAGTGGAGCCAGTGTTAGACTCCTATACCAATAGGTGTCATTTTTCATGATTGTCTTGATTTAACTATGGAATATGTTCAAACCTTTTTCTTGAGCAAAGGTGTTCCATATTCTTGAAAAACCAAAAAATCAAAAAATTTAAAAAAATGTAAAGAGGGTATACCCTAAAAGAAAGATCAAAGGGTAAAAAGAATAAAATGGTCAAAAAAGAGAAAGAAATGAACCCCAAGAAAAAATAGACCAAGGAAAGTGTGCAAATCCAAATGCCACTACTATTTCATTGTTGGTAATAAAGCAATTGTGTGCAACTTGTCAAACCTTTGCCACAATCCATGAATAAGTCAAACTGTTTAAACTTGGCTTACTCATATTTCAATTTCATGTTGTAGATTAGAGAATAAATATCTGACCAAACAGTTTAATCTTGGCAGATAAGTAGATAGGTAGAGTTAATAAGAGGTGCTCAACAGTTTAATCTGAGCCCTTGGATGTAATAAGGGTAGAATTAGATAGATTTTCATTGTAAAAAGAAAAGATTGAAAAGGGTTTGCAAGTCTAAATGCACCCTAATAAAGAAGAGAAAATGGTAGTGTTAAGTAGATAGGGTAGGTAGATGGTGCTGCAAAGTGTTATCTGATGAGTGATGTTGCTACATGTTTTTGATCCTTTACTTTCATCATAAGTACTGAAGCAAGAAATACAATGGAAAATCATTGCAAGCAAAGTCAAAAAAAATCATTAACCTCCCTCATCATTTTCCCCCTTAAAGGTTTTACTAATTTCCCCCAAAAGTACTAAGGTGTTTGGAAATCAAAAGGGCTCAAGGCATTTCCTTGACTTCTGGAGGGACCAGACCCTCGGCCTAATGATCAAAAAGACCTAAGCACTTGAGATAATTCATCATTGTTATCTTCCATCTTTAACTTTTTCCTAAGTAAAATCCTATTTTACTTAGGAAAGTGATGCAAAATTCCATAAAATTCCTCAAAATAACTTGTTATTCTAAGTTTGAGTGTTGAAGATAAAATGTTGCAATTTACTTCATAAGTTATCACTTTCTTAGATGTACAAAGATGTTTTGATTTTCCTTGTCCTCTGCCATATTAACGTTTAACTTTATTTACTAAATCCCTAGTCAAATACCCTTTCCTAAGTATATAACTCCCTTTTATATATACCCCAAAAACCCCTTTATTATAAAGTTTTAACCAAAGTATTTATCTCCCTAAAATTCATTAAAACCCGCTTTTACAAGCCCTTTGGTTAAAAAATAGCAATATACATTAATCCCGCCCCTATGGTGAATTAGTTCTATTAATTGATTTACCATATAAATAAAAATATATACATAAAAACCTTAAACATGCGATATGTGTGTTTAAACGCAAAAATATCAATAAAGCTTTGCGAAAGTCTTGCGCCACCGTGGTTCGTCCACGTAGCATTCCACCTAGCCAACTCCGCCGCAACCCCTTTCTTTTGTATATAGGATTAATTAAGTCATCTGGACTAATTAATAACTATTTCCACTAGTTAAAAAGCCCCCGGAGTGATTAAAACCTTTAAAAAATGTTTAAAAGTACGACGGGGCCCACATGAAACCTCCGCCCATCTTTCCATCGCCCCAGCCGTCGGATCACCCATTCGTAGATCAACGGTCATTATTAATCCCGCTGCCCATCCCTTGCCAGCATGTTAACCAGCGGGGGATGGGTGGTTTTTGAAAAGTCAGACATCCACGTGGCGATTTTCCTATGAAATCGCCCAGTGCTTTTGAACCTAAGACCACCCTCGACTCAAAGCGGTGCGGGCTCACCGCTTACCACTTACCGCATACCGCCGGCCCCACTTCCCTACGTCACCCCGTACGTTAAATGACGTCATCACCTCGAAAAAGACAAAAACCCTTTTAACTTGCAAATAAGCCATTTTTCGTGTTTTTTAGTCATTTTCATTATTCTGAGAAGAACGTTGCTCCCGCTGTAATTTTCAAATTTCACTGCAAATACACCAATTTACTCCGAAATTCCGCTGCGCCCGTGTTGAAGAACGTCCCCGCCATTGCTCATTACCTGTCCAAGAACCAGTTTCCGTCTAAAAACAGGTATTTATCCTTTACGCCCCGACTGCACGAAAAACTCAGTTTCCTTTGTTTTTCCGATTAGAAAGTGGTTAAAAATCATTGCTGAGTCCTCCCTGAAGATTTTAAACCTGTGAAATTGCCCCCCAAAAACCTGCAAATTGTTCCAATTTCCTTCATTCCAAGAATTCACTTCGGCTCCGTGAAGAAAAAAATCTGAAAAACCTCCATTTGAATCCATGCTAATCACAAAATGGTGAAATGGAGTGTCCCACAAATTTCCTTAATATCACTCCATTGAATGCTCCTCACCGTGAATTGGACTATTTACCTTTGATAGATGAAGATTTCCAAATCAAAGACCTGCATTTTGATGAAAGTCCCCTATTGAGCTATTGTCGCTGCAGAGACGAATACTCAAAGGGGCAAGATCTTATAGGGTTGTGGGAATCCAATTTCCCGAGATATCTCATCCCCTCAGTCCTTATTTTCCCAGAAATTATCCACTGCTATCATACCAATTATGATCCAAATCAGAAAGCAGTTTTAATTTCCAAGTCAAAGCGATCAAAATCAAATAGCATCAAAGGGATGTGTATCGTAAAAGTTTAGTGAAAGGTCAAAACAAAGCTCAGAGCGTCAAAGGTAAACAAAAAAATAAAGTTAATGAGCGCTCAAAAGTAACAAGAGAAATGAAGTTACAGAGGTAAATGGTAAAAATAATGAGTACTTTCACCAAAATTGAAGTTTGTCTAAAGTGAAAGTAAAACAGTCAAAAGAGCAAGAAAGTAAAAAGATGAAAAAACATAACAAGAAGGAACATTTTTGCAGAAATTACATGTTTTAGTCATTATTTTGCGGAAAATATTGTGACCAATACAAGAGGAATTTTTCAAAACTGAAGGAGTTTTATGTTCTTAAGAGTACCATCTACAAAAACCTCTCTCACTTTCCTAACAGCTATTATGGTTTTGGAAATATTAAACAATGTTGAAAAGCACTTTTTGCAGAAAATTACAGTCAAGTCATCATTTTGCAGAGAATATTGTGGCCAATTAGAAATACATTTTACAAAACTGAAGGAGGTTTATGTTCCTAAGGGACCCATATACAAAAACCTATCTCACTTTTTGCACAGTGATTTCAGAATGAGAAATACATGCACATCTTTAGAGGCTATTTTTCAGACTCTGTAAAACTCTGTTTTACACATATTTTTTACAGAGAATATTATGTACAGCTGGAGAGGAATTTTGGGAAACTGAAAGAGTTTTATCTCACCAACATATTAATCCACAATAACCTCTTTCACTTTTTACATATCTATTACGGATTGAGAAATACGAAGATATCATTGGACCCTAAGTTTGCAGAAATGTTGGAGCAGATTGCACAAAGAAAGGAAGCAGTTAGTGACTTGGATGCCTCATCATCAACTAAGATTTGGATCAAATTCGAATTCTCCTCTTTGTCATCATCTATCCATCAAAAATAGTGCCAAATAGTTTGAGTGTCCTTTACTTTAGTTCTATTTATGTAAATAGTTGGAGAGATTTGTGAACCAATTTTGATATTTGTTTCAAGATATTTTAGTTTAGAATTTATATAAATACTCCACTCTTGGAAGCATTTGGGGTGGATTCTATTACTCTGCTGTAACATTGAGGTTTTCGGAATAAAAAGCTTTTGGACAAATTTACTTGTGGCTTACTGGATGACGTTTTGAAGCACTGGACTTGTTGCAGGATTCATGTGTTGGACTTCAGTTCAATAAGTTTTCCAACCCTTGTGTTTAAAATTTTATATTAGTTTATGCTATCATCATATCCGTTTCTGAATAGTTTACATAAAGGATTGAAACAGAATTTGCTTAATTGTACTCTGTTTTCAAATGTGATTGTTCCTAAATGTTTTCTTCTAAATTAGCTATAAGCATGAATTCTTAAATGCTCCTGCTTCGCTAATTTAAGCATTGTTGATTGCTATAATAAAGAATCCTTTATTGCTCTTTGTTTGTAGTCAATTCATTTCTTTCCTTTGAACATGGTGAAAGATTCTTAGTTGCCTTTCATCCCTTCAAGATCATCCCACCCACTTTAAATTTTAAGGATTGTTCTCTGTCTAGCTATCTTGCCCTGTAATACCATCTTGTGCGTAGAATAGAAGTCCAGTAAAGCCATCTTTTGACTCCATAGCCCAATGGACTGAAAGCTCTCAGCCTTGCCCTTAGTTTGCGGATTCCACCATTTTCCCAAAACAAATTTTGAATCTATAACTAGCCTAAAACCTTAAAAGAACAAAGATAAATCATAAAGAGAGAGCCCTCTCTGGATGCAGATTGGCTAGATTCTGCATCTAAAAGATTGGTTTGTGGTTACCTCGGGTATACTTTCCTTCACATGGGTAGGTAGATGGTGCTGCAAAGTGTTATCTGATGAGTGATGCTGCTACATGTTTTTGATCCTTTACTTTCATCATAAGTACTGAAGCAGGAAATACAATGGAAAATCATTGCAAGCAAAGTCAAAAAATCATTAACCCCCCTCATCATTTTCCCCCTTAAAGGTTTTACTAATTTCCCCCAAAAGTACTAAGGTGTTTGGAGATCAAAAGGGCTCAAGGCATTTCCTTGACTTCTGGAGGGACCGGACCCTCGGCCTAATGATAAAAAAGACCTAAGTACTTGAGATAATTCATCATTGTTATCTTCCATTTTTAACCTTCTCCTAAGTAAAATCACATTTTACTTAGGAAACTGATGCATAATTTCATAAAAATCCCTCAAAATAAACTTGCTATTCTAAGAAGTGTTGGAGATAAAATGTTGCAATTTACTTCACAAGTGATCACTTTCTTAGATATGTAAAAATATTTTGAGTTTCCTTGTCCTCTGCCATATTAACGTTTAACTTTATTTACTAAATCCCTAGTCAAATACCCTTTCCTAAGTATATAACTCCCTTTTATATCTACCCCAAAAACCCCTTTATTATAATGTTTTAACCAAAGTATTTATCTCCCTAAAATTCATTAAAACCCGCTTTTACAAGCCCTTTGGTTAAAAAATAGCAATATACATTAATCCCGCCCCTATGGTGAATTAGTTCTATTAATTGATTTACCATATAAATAAAAATATATACATAAAAACCTTAAACATGCGATATGTGTGTTTAAACGCAAAAATATCAATAAAGCTTTGCGAAAGTCTTGCGCCACCGTGGTTCGTCCACGTAGCATTCCACCTAGCCAACTCTGCCGCAGCCCCTTTCTTTTGCATACGGGATTAATTAAGTCATCTGGACTAATTAACAACCTTCCCCGCCTATTAAAAAGCCCCCGGAGCGATTAAAAACATTTAAAAGTGTTTAAAAGTATGACGGGGCCCACATGAAACCTCCGCCCATCTTCCCATCGCCCCAGCCATTGGATCAGCCTCCCGCAGATCAACGGCCAGCGTTGATCCCGCTGCCCATCCCTTGTCAGCAATTTAACCAGCGGGGAATGGGTGGTTTCTGAAAAGTCAACCATCCACGTGGCGATTTTCCTATGGAATCGCTGCCCCTCCGTTAAAAACCGTCCTCGACCAAAAGCGGTGCGGGAGTACCGCTTACCGCTTACCGCTTACTGTCAGCTTACGTCACCCTGTACGTCGATGACGTCATCACCTCGAAAAAATAAAAATACCTTAAACTTGCGAATAAAGCCATTTTTCGTGTTTTTTCAGTTATTTTCAGTTTCTGAAAGCGACAGAGCTCCCGCTGCAATTTTCAAAATTTCCGCAGTAATTGACCATTTCGCCCCAAGATTCCGCTGCGCCCGTGCTGAAGAGCAGTTCCACCATTGCCTGTTACCTGTTAGAGAACCAGTTTCCGTCTAAAAACAAGTATTTATCCTTTACGCCCCGACTGCACGAAAAACTCAGTTTCCTTTGTTTTTTTCGCTGAAAAAGTGGTTAAAAATCATCGCTGAGGCCTCCCTGAAGATTTTAAACCTGTGAAATTGCCCCCCAAACCTGCAAATTGTTCCAATTTCCTCCATTTCAGATATCCTGTCTGGTCTGTAAGAAAAAAAAAAACAAAAACCTCCATTTTGAATCCACAAGAACCAAAATGGAGGTCCCGGCAGCTCTTAATATCACTCCATTGAATGCTCCTCACCGTGAATTGGACTATTTACCTTTGATAGATGAAGATTTCCAAATTAAAGACCTGCATTTTGATGAAAGTCCCCTATTGAGCTATTGTCGCTGCAGAGACGAATACTTAAAGGGGCAAGATCTTATAGGGTTGTGGGAATCCAATTTCCCGAGATATCTCATCCCCTCAGTCCTTATTTTCCCATAAATTATCCACTGCTATCATGCCAATTATGATCCAAATCAGAAAGCAGTTTTATCCCCAAGTCAAAGCGTATCAAAATCAAAGAGTATCAGTGGATAAAGTGTATCAGGTAAAAGTCAGAGTGAAAGGTCAAAACAAAGTTACAGAGCAGTCAAAGGTAAACAGTAAAAATGAAATTACAGAGCAGTCAAAGGTAAACAGTAAAAATGAAGTTACAGAGGCAGTAAAATGGTAAAAATAAATGAAAGTACTTTCACCAAAATTGAAGTTTGTCTAAAGTGAAAGTAAAACGGTCAAAAGAGCAAGAAAGTAAAAAGATGAAAAAACATAACAAGAAGGAACATTTTTGCAGAAATTACATGTTTTAGTCATTATTTTGCAGAAAATATTGTGACCAATACAAGATGAATTTTGAAAAACTGAAGGAGGTTTATGTTCTTAATAGTACCATCTACAAAAACCTCTCTCACTTTTCTAACAGCTATTATGGTTTTGGAAATATTAAACAAAGTTGGAAAGCACTTTTTGCAGAAAATTACAGTCAAGTCATCATTTTGCAGAGAACATTGTGGCCAATTAGAAATACATTTTACAAAACTGAAGGAGGTTTTTGTTCCTAAGGGACCCATCTACAAAAACCTATCTCAGTTTTTTCACAGTGATCTTATAATGAGAAATACATGCGTATCTTTACAGGCCATTTTTCAGACTCTGTAAAACTCTGTTTTACATATATTTTTTACAGAGAATATTATGCACAGCTGGAGAGGAATTTTGGGAAACTGAAAGAGGTTTATCTCACCAACATATTAATCCACAATAACCTCTTTCACTTTTTACATATATATTACGGATTGAGAAATACGAAGATATCATTGGACCCTAAGTTTGCAGAATTGTTGGAGCAGATTGCACAAAGAAAGGAAGCAGTTAGTGACTTGGATGCCTCATCATCAAATAAGATTTGGATCAAATTCGAATTATCCTCTTTGTCATCACCTATCCATCAAAAATAGTGCCAAATAGTTTGAGTGTCCTTTACTTTAGTTCTATTTATGTAAATAGTTGGAGAGATTTGTGAACCAATTTTGATATTTGTTTCAAGATATTTTAGTTTAGAATTTGTATAAATACTCCACTCTTGGAAGCATTTGGTGTGGATTCTATTACTCTGCTGTAACACTGAGATTTTCGGAATAAAAGCTTTTGGAGAAATTTACTTGTGGCTTACTGGATGATGATTTGAAGCACTGGACTTGTTGCAGGATTCATGTGTTGGACTACAGTTCAATAAGTGTTTCTACCCTTTGTCTGAAATTTTATATTAGTTTATAATACCATCATATCCATTTCTGAATAATTTACATAAAAGATTGAAACAGAATTTGCTTAATTGTACTCTGTTTTCAAATGTGATTGTTCTTAATGTTTTCTTCTAAATTAGCTATAAGCATGAATTCTTAAATGCTCATGCTTCGCTAATTTAAGCACTGTTGATTGCTATAATAAAGAATCCTTTATTGCTCTTTGTTTGTAGTCAATTCACTTCTTTCCTTTGAACATGGTGAAAGATTCTTAGTTGCCTTTCATCCCTTCAAGATCATCCCATCCACTTTAAATTTTAAGGATTGTTCTCTGTCTAGCTATCTTGCCCTGTAATACCATCTTGTGCTTAGAATAGAAATCCGGTAAAGCCATCCTTTGACTCCATAGCCCAATGGACTGAAAGCTCTCAACCTTGCCCTTAGTTTGTGGATTCCACCATTTTTCCAAAACAAACTTTGAATCTATAACTAGCCTAAAACCTTCCAAGAACAAAGACAAATCATAAAGAGAGAGCCCTCTCTGGATGCAGATTGGCTAGATTCTGCATCTAAAAGGTTGGTTTGTGGTTACCTCGGGTATAATTTCCTCTTACACAACTTCTAGGAAAACTTGAGTGATAACAAATCTCCAAAGCGGTCCACATCTCATTTGTCGTCTTCTTTCCGACAATGTGTGGCACGACGTGATCCTTTACTCCGTCCATGATTAAACGCTTAGCCCACACTTTATTTTCATTGAATTTCTTCATAGGATCAGTATGCAGGCTCAACTATGACATTCTCTGCATGGTTCTTGATGTCATACTCATCCAAGGCTGATAATATCCTGGCCCTCCAGGTGACGAAGTTGGACACACCATCCAACCTGTCCTGATCTCTCAGCCCATGAGAATCCATCTAGCTCAAATCTGACGGAAACAATACTCTTCTCCCTCTTTCTGTGGCAACACAAAATCGTTGGATCTGGGTTTCTTGGTGACTAGAAACCCTCTAGTAATTTCTCCTTCTGAAACCAATTTCCTTCCTGGAAATCTTCAGCCAAAACAATCGGACAGTTCTCTTCGATCCTCCTGATCGAATCTCATATCTATTTAGCTTAGATCTGCTGAGTGACTTTCTTCCTCCCGCTCTTTGTTGACTTAGCTAGGCACAATTCTACACCGATAGAATCTCCACCACACCAGCACTGTTGAAGATCTGAAGCACTACTTCCGGATCTTGGAAATACTTCTCTGCAACAGGAAAAATAATTGGACTACGTCCCTCTAACTGGCCTCTGCGTTAGCAGACTGGCCCAGCACACCCTCTACGCAGCGGTTGCACAAGAAGGTTGTTCCTGTGTCCCTCTGGAAGCTACTGCATTTTCTCTTTGTCACCCAGATGGGACTGCCTAGCCCTTGCGTAGCCTTTTCTGGAACTGCATCCCCCCACTAGTACAAAATGGCTAATTTGTTACTAAAAAAATGACTAAAATTTGCATATAAACGACTATTTTTCGGTCGGTGACCAATAATAGCTAATTTACAGTATCTTATAACGCGACCAACTTTTGGTCGTTTTTAGCTTAGTCATTAATTGGTTATCTCAATTTTGTTATCTAGTTGTATATTTGGTCATTGATTTAGTCACTGATTTGGTCACTAATTTAGTCATTCATTTGGTCTTTCATTTTGTCATTGATTTAGTCATTCATTTGGTCACTGATTTATTCATTCATTTAGTCATTTATTTGGTCTTTGATTTGGTCATTAAATGTCACAATTAATGACCAAATATACAACAAAATATATTACTATATGATCACCCGAGAAAACCAATTAATGACCAAATAACTATCACCAACATGTTGGTCGTGTTATAAGATACTGTAAATTAGCTACTAATAGTCATATATATGTAAATTTTAGTCATCGTTTGAAACCAATTAATGACCGAAGAAATGTGACTAAATTTTAGTCGTGTTATAAGATACTGTAAATTAGCTACTAATAGTCGTATATATGCAAAATTTAGTCATCATTTGTAGTCACAAATTTATCATTTGCAGTAGCCATTTATTCATTATATAAACGACTAATTTAGTATTTTATATTCATTTCATTTACTTTCATTAATAATCATTATAAATGACTAATTTAGTCATATATTCATTTTATTTGTGTTCATTATTAATCAACATAAATTAATTTGTATGACTTAAAAAATGTCATACAATGTGCATGTTAATCTAATATGAAAACACAAAGTCGCATATTTTAATTTCAATACTAAACAACATCAAGTGCAACTATAAATAATTTCAACCACATAAATTATATTATATGAAATGTTAAAGTATTACAATATGAGTTTCCAACTTTATATTAGTTGGACTACAATTTACGAATGAAATGATGTTTCATCACTTCAAAACATTATCGTTGTGTTGTCAAAGCATTACAGGTGAATTCACAAACTCTAAATACTTGATCATCAGTACTTATATGTGTGTCTTATGCGAGATATTGGCTCTAAGGGTATCACCAGACCAGTTCTCCTCTCTCTTTTTGCATTTGTCGCTCCAATGTTATTGCTCTTCTCTTTTTTCAATTCATGCTTCTTACCATCAATACTAATTTCATTTTCTGAAAACAAAAGAAAATACAATGCAGTGTAAGAAATGAAAGACAATGAACACTAGAATATAACATAAATTAGACTATAAATAGTTTATACAACATATACCTTAACATCAACAATGTCAAAGCAATTTTCCTTTAGCATCAATTTCTGCAAAATAAATGCCACGTTATTCTTTCTCATTTCTCAACATGCTACATATGATAAATTGAAAATCACATTAAACTAAGAGAAAACCCTTTTCTAACCAAAACAAAAAAACAAACAATGCTTCTAATAAAACTTCATTATAATATTAGCAAATGAAAAGAGAGCTAGTGGACCATTTGTGTTGTTTGACTTTGCCTATTTTTGTTATAAAGTGCTCGAGCTTCAGGAACCAACCATTCACTTTTCAACATGAGAGATCACAAATAAACCACAAAATTGATCAGGCATTAAAATTGTGAGCAAACTACCTTGAAATTTCTTTCTTGAGAAATACCTCAAAATCCCCTCGTTTCTAAAAAGCTTCCTGGCTATGTACCTCCATCCTTGATTTCCCTTGCTATATCTTGAATAAAGAATATCCGTTCAACAACCAGTTTTGTGAGAATCCTACCAAGTAACTCAAGAGCCTTGGGAGCATCAATAGTAGCATCCTCCAATGAAAATAGTACAATCTCCAACCTACAAACATCAAAATTATATATAGTTATAATGTTGAAGAGTGTAACTAGGTAGGTCTTCATTATAATGACTATGTAATTATGTACTTAATATGTAAAGATGAAGTCAATAATAATAAAATGAATTTTTGGTTTACTTTCTTCATGGGTTTCATGAGCAAGATTCTTAGTATAGGTCTATAGACTTCTTTTTGATGTCTATTAGGTACATAAGTGTAATTAAGAGTCATGTAAAAGGCATGAAGAATACCCTCCAAGACGTTGCAGAAGAATGGCTTACAAACGTTGAATATATGCCTATGAAGTCAACCTACAAACAAATGTTAAAGTCGGCCTACTTAATGGCTATAAGGTCGGCTTAATTACTTGGCTAGAACTACTATATATACCCTACATATGCTGCGGTTAAGAGAAAATATCTACAGATGATACTGAGGTTATACAACATGCAAAAGAAGAAAGTTTTGTGGATTCTACTGAGGCAATACAGCGTAAAGAAGGTAGCAAAGATTAAGTTAGCGTCTGGGGTAGAACACATTAAAAGAAAGAACAGATTTGCAGATCTGTCTCTGAGGTACTGCAAATATTTAAGTAACAATTACAATCAAGTTTGAAGTTAACAAAAGGTGTAAGAAAGAACAGGAATTATGTATTAGTTTGAAGGTATAACAAATTAGATCTAAGGACAAGATTGTCTACGTATAAGTCTGAAGGTGACAGCGTTTGAAAGATAGCAAATACAAGAATAGTTTTGATTGCAGACTTATCTAAAGGAAGAACTGAATGATACAACTTCCAAGGTAACTGAAGGACGTATTCTACAGAAGCAAATAAAGGTTAGTAATTGCTGAAGTAACTGGAAGATTGAGATATTGACTAAAGGATATGATTAAGTTATCTCTGAGGAAAGAATTTTAAAAGTCAGAAACCTCAAGTAAGGAAGGTAAATTAGAGATTTACCTTCCTAACTATATTGCAAAATACTCAGTTACAAGAAAGATCAATTTTGTCTCTACATTTGTATAAGCACTTTGATAATTGACTTGATGAAGGATTAACTCATCAAGCTCACAAGTAGTTATCAAGAAGATAATTTGTATTAATCAATAGCCCTTAAATTCTGAACATGGTATCATAGCTATGGTTATGATCAAAGGCAGTTTGAAAGGACTCAAAACATTCTAAAAGGACCTATGTCAAAAAGGCTCAAATCATATTAAGACAGTCCAATAATTAAACTAGGTGCAAGTTCACAAGAAAGGTCAATCTCTGTCACTATGAAAAGAAGGATCTCCGTAACATCTCAATCTCAATGACATCACCGTGTTGAAATTACCTCTGCCTCAATTCAATACTACTCCTATAAGATTATTTCGATACCACAGCAGTGAGGAGAATGAGTTATAAAGGTGTATTTACAGTTAAGGCTCGATGTTGACAAAAAGATATTAGTATAATCCGTATTACAGTGAAGATCTTCATTGTTATAATCACAGGTCAACTACAGTCTCGGTAATCAATCACATGATAAGTATGACACTACAATTTGGAACTACCATAGTAAAAAATCTATCACTGTTTCATGCTACCACGGTGAGAAAGGTCTCACGGGTTCGGTGCCATCATAACTTGATGAGAAGTATGCTATTTCAGTTTGATGGTATCACATAGGGTCTCACAGAAATGGTCAACAGAATTCAGAGACATGTACAGTGAAGTATTTACAATCGAAGCACAAAATAAGGTCAAAACAGTAATATGTATACACAGTGAAATAGTACATTCGAGGATCTCGGAATAGCTGCTTACATTGAGTTTGAAAGAATCTGAATTCTTTCCTATGAAGTTGACAGTGCAAGAACCAACTAAAAGAAAGAACTAGTTTGAAGGTATAACAAATCAGATCTAAGGACAAGATTGTCTACGTATAAGTCTGAAGGTGACAGCATTTGAAAGATAGCAAATACAAGAACAGTTTTGATTGCAGACCTATCTAAAGGAAGAACTGAATGATACAACTTCCAAGGTAACTGAAGGACGTATTCTACAGAAGCAGCTAAAGGTTAGTAATTGTTGAAGTAACTGAAAGATTGAGACATTGACTAAAGGATATGATTAAGTTATCTCTGAAGAAAGAATTGTAAAAGTCAGAAACCTCAAGTAAGGAAGGTAAATCAAAGATTTACCTTCCTAACTATATTGCAAAATACTCATTTACAAGAAAGATCAATTTTGTCTCTACATTTGCATAAGCACTTTGATAATTGACTTGATGAAGGATTAACTTAGCAAGCTCACAAGTAGTTATCAAGAAGAGAATTTGTATTAATCTATAGCCCTTAAATTCTCAACATATAATTCATAATCGCACATGACCATAGACTGTAGCAGTCTTGAAATAAACTCAAACTTGAATAAGAACAAACACAAAATTTCAATTTTGTGGTTTATATGATAGCCATTTTATAAGAGCTCAGTCAGCATCCATTTTTAGGCAGTATTTGGTGTCTTTTTATGTGGAAAATTTTCCAATGGGGCTAGATGTTTTGACATTTTCTGTTTGGATCTAAGCTTAATATGAATATGTACTGGATTTTTGTTTTAAATGAAAACATAGGTTCTTTTTCCTTTTCTGTTTTTCTCCCTTTACATATATATGTTGTGAATTTGCGTAATTTTAAACAAAATAAACAGTCATGTGAATATGTTTTAACATATTGCAATTTTAAAATTAAATATACAATTTTAAAATTTATAGCTAGAGTTTTGGAGGAAGCATGAGAATTCTACCTACTTTAGCCAGCATTCTTGATGCTTGTTCTGATATATATCTGGAGAATAGCAACTAGGTTCAAATGGACAGTAAACCCAAATGTTACACTTCTTTTCACCTTTTTCTTGGTCTAAGCAAGCCTGACAACAATCTGCAACACTTTCTTTATGGTGCATCAAACCCCATTTAACTGTCGCTCCATCATAGTCTATATGTGGTTCTACATGGCATTCAGAAGGAAGTGGCCTGCCAGGTATGATTCCATCTCCTGCATAAATAATATCAAACTATGCATCAAACTTTAATTGCACCATTTTAAGCTAGGATTCTCCAAACCCTTGCTTCCCTTGGACAAATTGAACAAAGAAACAATATAACTCCTTCAAAAATAACACACTTGGGAAAAGGTGGAAAATAAAATAGATGTTAAAACAAAATACTTTGAATTTTAACAGTTCTTCACTGCAAAATGATAAATTCCATTCTCCCGCATGTAAGTAATCAAATTGTTAAATTTAGCAACATAACAATAACCTTAAATATGTTGAAAAAAGGAGAAATTGTCAGGAAACCATAATCCTCAAGTCATAAACTTAAAAATAGATAAGACTGCTATATGAATACTTTGTAAAACACGCTCTCAAGACATAATGCAGTGAAGAGGACAAAATAATTTGGTGATGCTAACCTAGTAGTCAAAATCCCAAGAAATCAAAAGTGAAAACACCAAACTAAGATTGCACATATATTCATTATTGATCTCAGTTCCATCCTCCAGCATCTTTCCACTATCCTCACTTGAAGCTTCGGGAGGTAATGATTATCTAGTCTCCTCCAACACAGGGCCCCAGTGAGTCTCCAATACTTTTGCCACCATCTCTGTTCATGGGAACCCCAATACATAATGTATAAACACACGCCCAAATTTGGGAGCTGTGGACCAAAAGGAGCAGGGAGGAAAAGAACCTGATGTCACTGGGTTACACTTTTTGCTCTTTTTTGAGAAAAAAATTTCATTTTTTTCGGTTTTTCAACTTTCTGCAAATTATAACAATTTTTCTGTGTAGAATTTCATTTTGCGATAAAAATAAAAGTTGTGAGAAATTTTGTTAGCTTTCTATTACTTATTTTTTGAAAAAAAATTATGCAGATTTGATATGTCAACTTAGCATTTCTTTGAGTGTGTGTTTCTTAACAATCAAAGGATTCATAAGAAGTCATGTTATGTCGCAATGATGTATTCATTGAAAATTTGTGTTTTGAAAAAAAAAAATGTGTTACAACAATCTAGACAGAGTCTACTTTGTTTTCATCATATTTACAAAGCCAATGGATGCATATCATAATTACTAGAATTTTTTGAAGTGGTCCAATACAAAAAACTGCGTATTTTGGATATGTTTCGCGTGGCAAGAAATTTCTTAACATATAAGTTATAAACTAAAAATCTAAAAGCTACCCATTAGAGTCGACGGACCAATGTAATGCCCCATAATTTTTTCAATTTTTTTTATAATGTATTTTGGGAGATACAAAATTTTGATTTCACTGAATCACAACGACCCTCAGAAATTGTTTGCACCTATTTTATTAGAAAAATAATTAAAATTAATAAACGTTTATGAAATTCCATAAAAGTTATATTTCCTGAAAGTAGATTCAATTATGAAAATGCTTGTCTTGGTTCCGACAATTAATTAACAACTTTTCATGGAGTTTAATCAGTCCAAAGTTGCAGAACCGTTTTCAGAGCCTGCTTTTGCGTAATTGGTGACGCGTTAGTTCGGCTGAACTTTTAGTCCAAGTTCGGCCGAACTATGTTTTCCGTTTATGAGTCGCTAAATCTAACGTCTTAATAGTTCGGCCGAACTTCTTCTGAACAGTTCAGCCGAACTATTGTGTAACTCTCCGTCGGCCGGAAAGTTTTATGGAGCCCCCTACAAAAAACACATTTCGCGTCAATATAAATTGCCGCGAAATGATTCACAAATTTCGCACATTTCGCACTTCATCTCATTTTACAAAGACTCGGTTTGGGTTCAAAAACTTTTCTTCAAAGTTTGGGTTTAAAGAACTTTTTTGGAAGACATTTTTTGGAGGCGGCGTGATTTTTCTTGGAGGTATGTACGTGTTTTGTGTTGAAATAAATCTTGTGAGCTTCTTTGTTCAAAAACTTTTCTTCAAAGTTTGGGTTTAAAGAATTGGGTTTAAGAGCATTTCTTGGAAGCAAATTGATTTTACAATTTTGGATTTAAAGAATTTTTTTGGAAGACATTTCTTGGAGGTGGCGTGATTTTTCTTGGAGGTATGTACGTGTTTTGTGTTTTTTAAATTGTGTGTGTTGGATTGGATTACGTATTTTTTACAAAAAATTTACACTGAATTTTTTTTAAAAAAATTTTAAATTAAATCTTTTGTGATATTTTTTGTAATTGAGTTATTGTCTAATTTTTTGAAGGAAATTTTTTGAACTTCATACCCTATTATCATGGGAAATCGAAGAACTTGTGTGAGAAAATATGATCGAAAAAGAGACCCTGAGGCACGTAGAGAAGAGACGAGACAATATCGCAAGAGAAAGTTAGAAGCCCTCTCAAATATTGAAGAGGAAAATCAACTTCAAGTAGAAATTGAAGCAGGTATGTAAATGTAACTATTATGATCTATTGATATATATTTAAAATTTTCCTAATGTAAAATGTGAAGCTTAATTTTTATTTGATGAACTAGTTTGAAAAATATTTTGTTTGATGTAAACAGACAGAAATACTCCTCAAAATATTGAAGAAGAAAATCAACCTCAAGCTGAAATTGAAGCAGGTATGTAAATGTAAATATTATGATCTATTAATATATTTTTAAAGTTTTCCCAATGTAAAATGTGAAGCTTAATTTTTATTTGATGGACTAGTTTGAAAAATATTTTGTTTAATGTAAACAGACAAAGATACTCCTCAAAATATTGAAGAAGAAAATCAACCTCAAGCAGAAATTGAATCGAGTATGTAAATGTAAATATTATGATCTATCGATATATTTAAAATTTTCCTAATATTTATTGACATATTTATTAATTTAGTGATTTATTGAATATGTACTATTTTTTCGAATATGTACAGATGAAATCACTATCGATAATGAGATGTTAGAAAATGTCGACACTCACACATATGGAGATAAAAAACCTGACCATGTTATACGATATCGTGTCGATAGAATTTTTGGAAAGTATTTAAAAAATGAGCAAGTGACAGTTCAAGCTCAAATATTGAAAGGTCTCATATCATCAAGGAAATTAAAAGAAGCGACGACACTATTGGGTATTCGAAAATCAACCAAAGATTAAAAAATGAAAGAAAAAGTGATAAAAAATATGAGTAATGCTATAGAGTCAATTAAGAGATCTAGAGATAAAGATGTTTCAAATATACGTAGAGGAATACAGATGGCAATGGTTTCACCAAGTACTCAAGAGAATCGTTTGATAACATCTATGGCACGAGCACTGGGAACCTCGCGAAAAACTCTGCACAAACATCGAAAATTTCGACTGCAAATAGATGTAAATGATGAAATCGCTTGTTGGAGAGCTATTTGTAGGCAACCATGCAAAGATAGGCTTGGAGAAGATGTTAAAAAAATAATATATGAATATTGGAAGAACAATTCGCGTGTTTCACCGACTGCAAGACATGTGATGCGAAGAAGAATAGCACGAAATCAATACGAAGAACATGAAAAACATCTCTTGGAAACCACTCAAATAGAGTTATTCAACAAGTTCAAAGAAGAAAATCGTAAAATCCATGTTTCACTTAGTGCTTTTGTTCAACAAAAACCATGGTATGTAAAACCTATCACCGTACGCGACACTTGTTGTTGTCGTTATCATGTGGAATTTGAGTTATATTATGACACATTCATTGATTTCGGTAGAACATTATGGAAGGATTCACCTCCTCCTTCCACTATCTGCGAATTCATATCTCAAATTCTATGTGAAAGAGAAAGCGATGAACTATTTTACACAAAGAAATGTGTTGGTGGTAAAAAATGCGATGATTGTGGAAATTTGACTAAATTTCAAAACAAATATCGTATTGATATAAATGATCAATCATTGTCCAACATGAAAGTGAAATGGAAGAGATATGAATATATCGGTACATCGATTCAAGGTGCAGATAGTGTTAAAAGAATCGAATTACAAGAAGACGAAATTTCTCTGATAGACTTTTTGAGAAAGTTTGAGGCAGAAATTTACAAATACACCAAGCATTCCCATAGAGCTCGATGGCAAGACTTGCAATTCAAGAAATCTCGTGAAGTTTTTCCACTAGGGACCATTTTTTCAGTAATTGATTTTGCAGAAAACTACACATTTGTTCCACAAAAAGAAATTCAGAGTGAATACTATCACTCTGACCAAGTCTCCATGCTCGTCCATATTCTATATAGACATGCTGAACAAAATGTCGATCATATAGAAAGCACGAGTGAAAATCGACATATCATTAAAGAATATCACTTTTATATTAGTGACGATTGTACACATGATACATGTTTTGTACAACATTGTTTTGGAAGAATTTATGATTCATTGAAAAATTGTGGAATAACATTCAATGAACATTGGATATGGTCAGACGGATGCGCAGGTCAATTCAAATCTGCACGATCATTTTTTTGGTTGTGTTTTCTTCATAAGAAAACCTGCATTAAACATTGTTGGAATTTCTTTGAGACTGGCCATGGAAAAGGAGAACATGACGGTGCAGGAGCATGCATAAAACGAGTACTTTGAAGATATCAAATGAACCACTTTGCACGCCGACTTGCGAACGCTGAAGAAGTTGTTCAATGGTGCAAAAATGCTCTAAGCCATGAGATTAACCCATCACGAGAAGTGCAAAGGTACATTCAATTTAATTTATATTGGTAATCTAATTTTAAACATTGTACATTTATCATGCAATGATTATTTTTAATTATATTTTGATATCATATTTACAAATTCTTTTTCTAATTTTCCATATAAAGGTTTTTCTGGCATATTGGAATCGGAGACGTAAATAGATCAATTGGAAATGACGTTGGAACAATAAAAGGGACTCGAAAATTGCATTCAATTCAAACAAAATTGTCCACAAATGTGTTTGCATTGGATAAAAGAAAATATTCTTGTTTTTGTGATATTTGCATAGACAACACAAAATCCAATGACGTCTGTGAAAACAAAATGTATGTGAACGATTGGAAACATACAGAGCTAAATACAAAGGGAAAAATGTCTGTTGCAATGTTTGAAGAAATGCAATCAGAGGAAACTACAATATCATCAGATGGTGATCGAGTTTCTGATCTTGTTAGAGAAGGTAACATTTGAATTACTTTCTAATGATTTAAAGATCTAGAAATAAATTTAAATATGCATAATTAAATGTTAAATTTATTTTATTGTGCAGGAGATGTTTTTGCTGTAATTGCACCTATTGACAATGATGAAAATGTGAAGTATTATTTGATGCGTTACACTGAACGAAAAATGAAATTATTACAAGACTATAATGATCACGGATTTCAGTATGACAGAGGGTCTATTATACTGAAAGGTTATTTTTTCAAACAAACTCGTCAAAGTGGAGACTTTGTTTGCTTTGAAGACTATGAACCTGATTCCATAAGTTGTCAATATAGTCACTTGGTGTGTGCAACACGCATCAAGTTGATAGAAGTTCAATCAAAGAAAAAATCGAAAATTAAGAAATGGAAAATGTCAAAATCCGATCATGAACAGATTATTGAGGATGGAATTCCATTAGAATTTTTTTGAGTGAAGTGTCCAACAATTTATTATCTTTGGATTAAATATGTTTTAGAACTTCTAGTACTCAACTAAAAATTGAGTTGCTTATGTTATTGGTGGTTTGCACATGTTACAAATTGTTTGGGTACAAGCACGTGCTCTAGTATCAACTGAAAGTAGTTCTTCTATACATGTGCATTGATGAAAAATGTTATATGTATTGGATATATATATATATATATATATATATATATATATATATATATATATATATATATATATATATATATATTCTAGAATGAAATTAATTGTTCTTGTATATTAATTGTTCTTGTATATCAGTAACCGACCATATGGTACAAATTATTTCACTTTATTTTGTAAGGTCAGATTCGGTCCCATATGGCCTAGCCTCTAAGGGACGAGATAACAAGTGGTTGTCCCCACTTGCCCGAATCTCAGCTTTTAAACTTACATGAGTACAATTTTACTGTTTATGTCAGGCATCTTACATGATGTCCTAGCCAAAGATAGATTCTCTTTGTTTCAAGTTTCCAGTAAAAGTTGTCACCGAATGACCTGCTCGAACTCTTGTAGTAAACACCATACCTTATCTCTCTTGCTCTCCAATATTATTAGGTTTAATTATTATAACACAAAAATCGTTCTACATTGTCAATAATTTTTGCGCTTACACTAAAATCAATGAAAACTATTAATCCAATGTCTTTACAAGTAATGTACCATCATACATGCAATTATATCAAATTAGAAATAAACATATACAATGAAATCAATGGGGATTGTCTTGTTACAAGTAACATAATTTCAATTTACCATATGTGAAAATGTAGGTTGAAACCATCCAAAACTTTAAGTTTTAAAACCCTTTTGATTATATATTGTGCAACATTATTTAACATTAAACATTTAAAGTTCATTAAATATCGCATGCAAAATGTAGATTGAAACCATCCAAAACTCGAGTTTTAAAAACTTCACATGCCATGCCAATTATAATTCAACTATCCAACAAAAACATTTAACAAATTAAATATCACATGCCAAAGTTGTTTCAAGTTTCCGGTAAAAGTTGTCATCAAATGACCTACTAGGATATTATAAATACTAGCTTTGTAAGATCATTTGGCATTCGGAAAAATTCAAAAGTCTTAGACTGTCAATCAATTTAAAGTATCATTCACCCTAGGGAGTGTAAAATATTCAATGTAGGTTGGTGACGATGCTCACTCCTAGCTTGGAGCAGCGCCAATGACCAATTCTTTAATGAATTCCAATGCACTAGACCAAAGTTGGTTCAACCTACTTGGTTTTTCACCCAAGAAATTCCAAGGATGGACTATCTGGACAAACTGCTGAAATTGAAAAGCTTGACATGGAGATACAACAAGGTGAACAAATACTTCAAGAACTCTTTATGGAAAGGGCTCACTTGAAGGAAAGAAGCACCACGTTGCAGGCTAAAGTCAAGAACATGGAAGATAAGATCAATAGGGACTTTCTTGATCCGAAACCTATTGGTTTGAAGAAAGAAAATGCATGTGTTGGCACACTTGGAAAAGAAGACAACCACACTATGAGGATTGGTGCACTTCGTTTGGAAGGAGTTAATATATGTCGTATTGGAGCAACTAGACAAAATTCGAAAAGGAAAGAGCTTGAACCAATTCAAGCAGACCCAGGATCGGATTGTTCTATGGAGCTTCATGAGAAGAGATATGTGAAAAGGACTGTTAAGCCAAGGGCTAGTTCGAAAGACATATTGGAAGAGGAAATGTTGAAGAAGATTTCGGAAGTAAGGCGCAAGACAAGGAGAAGGAATGATGATGAAAGTTTCTTGGACTTGAGATTCGTGTCTACAACCGTACATGGGAAAAAGTTCTCTGCTTTGATAGACACGGGGGCTACCCATAGCTTCCTAAGTCGAAAGGCAGCTTCATCTCTTAGAAAGAGGAAGGCTAGCATCGAGAAAGAGTTGAGTGCTTTCAAGGCAGTCAATTTGAGGATGAAAGCAGTGACTGGTGTCATGAAAGGCACACATGTGAAAGTAGGGTCATGGTTTGGAAAGATAGACTTAAGAGTCATTGACATGGATGATCATTCTATGGTGTTGGGATGAGACTTCATGGTTGCAGCACAAGCCATACCAATGATGGACCGAGACATTCTCTTAATTCTTGTGATCAATCTTAAACTATTTTCTGAACTTCTATTCTTATTGTCACCCTTAATATTTTGTCATCTTTCGGTATCAATTATATTAAAAAGAAAGTATAAATCATAAATCATAAACCATTTAAATATTTAGCTCGAACTCTTGTAGTAAACACCATACCTCAAGTCTCTCTTGCTCTCCAATATTATTAGGTTTAATTATTATAACACAAAAATCTTTCTACATTGTCAATATTTTTTTGCGTTTACACTGAAATCAATGAACACTATTAATCCAATGACTTTACAAGTAATGTACCATCATACATGCAATTATATCAAATCAGAAATCAACACATAGGTAAACCATTTAAATATTTAGCTCGAACTCTTGTAGTAAACACCATACCTCAGTCTCTCTTGCTCTCCAATATTATTAGGTTTAATTATTATAACACAAAAATCGTTCTACATTGTCAATAATTTTTTGCACTTACACTGAAATCAATGAACACTATTAATCCAATGAATTTACAAGTAATGTACCATCATGCATGCAATTATATCAAATCAGAAATCAACATATACTGTAATGAAATCAATGGGGATTGTCTTGTTACAAGTAACATTTCAATTTACCACATGTGCAAATGTAGGTTCACATTCTATCATTCATGTAGTTTTAAAAACTTCAGATGCCATGCCAATTATAATTCAACTATCCAACAAAAACATTTAACATTAAATATCACATATCAAATGTAATTCAGATGACAACATTACTTCACATTCACATGCCAAAAGTACTAAAACCATCCAAAGAACACTGAAATCAATGAACACTATTAATCCAATGACTTCACAAGTAATGTACCATCATACATGCAATTATATCAAATCAGAAATCAACATATATTGTAATGAAATCAATGGGGATTGTCTTGTTACAAGTAACATTTCAATTTACCACATGTGCAAATGTAGGTTCACATTCTATCATTCATGTAGTTTTAAAAACTTCAGATGCCATGCCAATTATAATTCAACTATCCAACAAAAACAAATTTAACATTAAATATCACATGCCATGCCAATTATAATTCAACTATCCAACAAAACATTTAACATTAAATATCACATGTCAAATGTAATTCAGATGACAACATTACTTCACATTCACATGCCAAAAGTACTAAAACCATCCAAAGAACACTGAAATAAATGAACACTATTAATCCAATGACTTTACAAGTAATGTACCATCATACATGCAATTATATCAAATCATAAATCAACATATACTGTAATGAAATCAATGGGGATTGTCTTGTTACAAGTAACATTTCAATTTACCACATGTGCAAATGTAGGTTCACATTCTATCATTCATGTAGTTTTAAAAACTTCAAATGCCATGCCAATTATAATTCAACTATCCAACAAAAATATTTAACATTAAATATCACATGCCAAATGTAATTGAGATGACAACATTACTTCACATTCACATGCCAAAAGTACTAAAACCATCCAAAAATTAAATAAAACAAATTATATAATAACATTGTAATAAAATATGTCCAAAAATTGTAAATCTCACTCGAGTATCAAATTGTATCAAGTTTAACAAATTTTAAAACCATCTAAATTTTGAAATCAAATCAAATCTACTGTAAATCTTGTCCATCAAATGGAGGATCTAGCCTCTGGGTCTCGGGTAGCGCCCTATCCTGTAAATAGGAAACCTACATACACAATGCACATGTACTTGAACATTAAATTTGAAGTTTTAAAAATGAATGAGAATATATATATCTAGAACTTCATGTAAAAAACAAAATATAACAAAAAAATCACGCAATACCTCGTAAGGTTGCCTCTCCATTTGATGAACAGGTTCTGCCATAGAAACATCTGCAGTGGTAACCTGTACAATATACATGTACAATTAAATATAAATATATATATATATACATAAATAATTTATATAAATTAAAAACTTTCAAATGAAAATGCACGTGTACATATATAAACTTATTTGAACAATAATATTAAAAAAAAGAACTAAAGACAACTTGTTCAAATGATGTGGATGTTCCTATCTCCTTCGCTAGAGTCCTCGGATTAAAAAAATCTTCTGCACGAACCTAAATTCAAAAAATTTTAAATAATTCAAAATATAGATCTCTCTCTCTATATATCTCAATTTTTAATGGAACTTTTTGAGGTAACATAAATTTTGAACTTGTGAAAAATTGTCCATACTTGTACATCTCCCAATGAAGTAGAAGGTATATCTCCTAAGGAAGAAGAAGGTACCGACATCCCAAAAACATCAGACGGAATCGGTACCTGTTAAAACATTTTATCAAATTATATATATACATACATGTACATGTGTGGAAACAATTATTTATTTTAGAGTCACTTAAAAAACACTAACATACATGTGCCAACATATCATGATGGTCAGACCCATCTGCATCGTTTGAGCCAGAGGTCCCAAACGTAATATTAACATTTTCATCACGCATCATGCCTGAGAACTGCAAATGGTGTTTTAACATATAATCATACATTTTTGTTAGATTAATGTACACATACAAATAAATGTATACATGTACATACACATGTATATGTAAATATAATTTCAAACCCTAAGGTCACTAACACATACCGTTCCGGTGCCCTCTTCCTCACGAAAATTAGGTCTTGCAGACCATTGCGACAATTTATTGCATATGTTTGGAGATCTTCAACATTCATGTTGTAAATCTCCTCATATGTACGATAAACAAAATTGGCACGTGCATTTTCACGTGCTCTTTGTCGATTTAAACAAATATCGACTCCACTCAATCCGCTATGAACATTGTCGATCATAACATCTCTTGCTTCATGACTTATTTGAGAAGTCGCATCCATCTCTGATCGCAGGGTTTCGACTCGAAACGGTCGACTCACCAATGGCGGCTCAGGGCGAGGTAACTCCACATCTCGCTTAGCGCCCTTACGTTGATATAATCGACCTCTCCCCGGGCCAAAAAATTCTGAAGGAAGGTCATTGTAGTCGGGTTTCATACCCAAAAAAAATTCTGCATAAAACATTTGTGCAAAATAAACAGGAACCTCATCGTTCCATGGAAGCCTTTCAAAGGCCGCAAGATGTCGATCATACAAATATTTTGCTTTGTCTGGGTGCTTGAAATACTGCACCTTCAACATTTTCTTTTTGGCCCTTCCTTATAATTAAACATTGACTTAGCATCATCTCTTGAAACTTTTTGTTTTATGTCCTGCCATTTATCAGGACCTATCACTGTTTTTTTTCTCTTTCTCATCAGTTCTACAAACGAATCAGTCGTTGGCCCCAAATTTTTGTACACTTTTACCATTTCACTCAATGAATGTGTAACTATTTCGAGGCTTTTTCTACTCTCAGCAGGTAGAGACAAAGCCTCGAGATCTCTTTGCAATTTTGCATGAAGGCTTTGACACCTTTGTAAGGTGCATTCTGCCATGTTCGTTTCCCATGGTATATCAGTAATCTCAGCCGGATAAGTTGTGCTGGGTTGACAACCTTCTTCTTGAATGTAGCGCACTTCCCTGCGTCTATTTTGACCACTGGCTCGAACATTTTCAGCCTCTGCATCAATATATATATAATTTCGTATATTAGAAAAAACACGTGTAAAAAAATTTGTACAAATTTAATGAAAAAATATTGAAATTGATGTCAACCTTGATGTTGTTGGTTAACATCATCTCCAACATGATCCTGCTGAGAACCAACCCCAGAATGACGCTATTGAGAACCACACCCACAGTGACCCTGTTGAGAACGAGCAGCTGTTGATTGGCCTTCGGGGGAATAAATATCACCCCCTTCCCGCAACCTGCTACCACTCATACCTTGACTGGTTGAACCTTGGCCACGCTCCATGGATGGAGTAGAAACCCTTCTCCTCTTGCCTCCTAAAAATTAAAATATGAAACTTATTAACAACTAATTTCACTCACAAAGTTAATAAAAAAATCAATTCCATATGTACACACATGTATGGAGATTTAAGATTATATTTAAATGCCGTGAACATCCTCCGATCCTTGAACCTCCATATGGGATTCGGGTGATCTTCGTCTTTCATCCTCCATGATATATATCTATTGGTCGACATTCACAAAATAGATTTCAAAAAATCAATTTGTAATTTAGTGTACACAAATTATGTAGAACACAACTTTCAAAGCAATAATTGATCATGTGTGAAACAAAATTTAATCGAAAAATATATTATAAAAATGATAAATTCACCAAATTGCGCTTTACATGGTGGGAACACACTTGGTATAAAATTTACTACTTATACACTTTAGTTTGTGGGAGAAATGACACATGTACATAGTTTACCTTAAAGTTGTTGTGTTTTACGGATATTAAAATGAAGAACTTCTATTTAGATCCATTCCAGAGATTGACGGTAGGGGCATTTAATAGATATGTCACCTTTATATGAACATAATTAGTACACATATCTAATTTACATTACTTTAATATTTCATGCTTCTTTAATTTATCTTTTATAGATGACCGGAGCATCCCTTTTTAATCTATCCCTTTTGACTTCGGATATGTGGGCAATATTCATCTACATATTTTTCTATCATAAAGCAGTGAGTAAAATTGTATTCCATTTGTGTCAATGTTAAGGTTAAGCACATGGATTAAAATTTTATATATTAGATGAGGAGGCTATGTATTACATATGGTCTTGAATGAGCTTTTGGACTCTTTAGATATATATCTAAAGAGTCCAAATGCTCATTCAAGACCATATGTAATCCTCATCTAACTTAGCAAGGGATTTACAATACTATATTTGAATTGGCTAGCTCCATTTCAAGATATTATGGTTATCCAAGAGGGGATATAAAAAATGAAAAGAAGGATATTGAATTGTAGGTTATCCAAGTTGGACATAGAACCAGTGGAGAAACCTAAGGAAAAACTATGTTTCCAGGTCGAACCTTTGTAGATGTTCCAGTACCTGAGAGTAAAATCCAGTTTGGGGCTGTTAAATCCAGTATGTTCTATATTTCTTACATTTATGCCCTCCTATTTTTCTTTCCAATCAAGGTTTATAAAATAACATGAGAAGCAACATGAGACTTGGAACAATCATTTTCATTATCTATATGGAAGGAAAGAAGGATTATATCCCCTTAAGCTTAAACTTATGTAGTTTGTCAATTTTTATCATATATTTTTTGGTAAGGGTAAATGTTTTTTTATCTATAGTACAAGTCATGAGTTCCCCAATTTTACCTTATGTAAAGCATGATTCTAGGATTACTACAATTTGTACTTGGTTTTTAAGAATATATCAAATAAAGTTTTTGAGAAGCAAATATGGCTTGTTCCTTAGAATTTGGCACTTAGAATTTCCATAACGCTTATAACCCCATCCTTACAATTTTTATAATTTCCATGATGAGACATTTGAATTTCCTTCCCCATATTTCTTGTTAATGATTATAACCTTAAAATGGCTAGTATTGGTTTGTCATCATCATCTCAAAATGACCTGGCAAATGAAAATTTGCCATGTCAATCATCATCACTTCACACCATCTCATACATGACCCCTTCTACATATTATATGCATGAATTTTTGGCATGTCATCCTCTCTACCTATCCCATGAATGATTGTGACAACAGGTGAATAAAATACAATTTATAAGCAGAGGATAGTTTCTAGTTTGTCCTCCTCCATCCACCCCATAGCTAGTGATTTCTCAATTTTCCACTTCCAACTTTCTATTCTCGAAATTCATTAGTAGCTAATTTTATCGATAGCCACACCACACCTAGAAGTTAAAGAAATTATCATATACACTACTACATTAATGAACTCTACGTTGTTTGTTATTGTAAATTCCAATAACAAACAATGTTAATTGAGTTTAGTAGTGTATATATATAACAATTTCTTTGACTTCCAGGTGTGTTGTGACTATTAGTAGAATTAACTACCAAAATGAATTTCCAAAATAAAATGTTGGAAGAGAAAAATAGGCAATCACTGGATATGGAGTGGGTGGAGGAGGACAAACTTATAGTGATCCCTTCCTTATCAAATTTCCTTTATTCACCTAATGTCACAATCAATCATGGTCTAGGTAGAGGGGATGACCTACCATAAATTCAATCATATAATGTGTAGAAGGGTCATATGTAGATGGTGTGAAACGATGATTACAAACATGGAAATTTTTCATCTACTAGGTCATTTTGAGATGATGATTACAAACCAGTGCTAGCCCATTAAAGGTTATAATCATTGGTGCCTAATGTGGGGTGGACAATTTAAATCAAGTTCGTATCAAAGTACAATTTAGCTCATTTTAGTCAAGGTTAGTTAGAAGAATTAGCTATTGGTTTCTGCCTTCAATTTCCTCTGAAAATGGATGTGTACATGCTTTTGAGAGACATTAGAGGAATAAGGTCCAAATTTTTGATGAAAATGTGCTATGAAAGTAAAGGGTTTTAAAGGCAAGCATGTACAAGGCATAGTTGAGCCAAATGTTCTTCAGGAAGGGCCTAATTATTTGGGTCTTGGTTATGGAAAACATGGAAAATGCTCCAAATCCAAGGAGGCACATGAAGCTGTTCCAAGAAGGAATTTTATTTCGTGTTCATTACCTCAAGCTTGTGAAGTTTGTGTTCATGATGAATGGAACATGTACATAGTTTACCTTAAATTTGTTGTGTTTTACGGATATTAAAATGAAGAACTTATATTTAGATCCATTCCAGAGATTGACTGTAGGGGCATTTACTAGATATGTCACCTTTCATAAAAGATGAGATCCAGAGGCTACCTGGCCCTTTACAGACTCTGCCTATAGAACTTGTAGAAGTAAAGACTAGAGGCATTAACAATATCAAAGAACGTTTTCATGCTCATACATGGGAATGTGTCTCTTTCCCTACACAAAAAAATAGTTCTTGAGGTAGTTAATCTTCATAGACATGTCATCAAGCAAGTCAATGTGATCATCCCTCCTTCCCTCCCTTGTAAAATAATTATGTTTTGTGGGTCAGAAAGCCAAAATATGGAGACAATTATCACCAAATCCAACGTACGATTATGCATGATGGAGAATCTCTAGCACTT
Source organism: Pinus albicaulis (assembly GCA_034641835.2). NCBI lineage: Eukaryota > Viridiplantae > Streptophyta > Pinopsida > Pinales > Pinaceae > Pinus > Pinus albicaulis. Next base: position 110,721,510 of record CM076583.1, read on the forward strand.
TCCCTTGTTAATATATTTAATAATCTCAATATTTATTTAAAAGTATCAATAGTATTTCGACGACATCACATTTTTCAAATCTCATGGTCGAAATACTATTGATACTTTTAAATAAATATTGAGATTATTAAATATATTAACAAGGGAAAGCGCTAGAGATTCTCCATCATGCATAATCGTACGTTGATGCTTATAGAGTGAAAAAACTGAAAGAATCAACTTATATGGTCATTTTAATGGGGGTGGAGAATTCAGGTCTAAAACCTTTTGGAGTCATTTTGAGGTATTAAATGACATTTCTGGGGGTCAAACGATTATATAATTTAAGTTGAAGGCCCATGAGATAAATATGACTTCTATGTGACATTTGTAAATTAAATCATCTATTTGTTGTGTTATATGAACATAATTGGTACGCATATCTAAAGAGTGCAAATGCTCATTCAAGACCATATGTAATCCTCATCTAACTTAGCCAGGGATTTGCAATACTATATTTGAGTTGGCTAGCTCCATTTCAAGATATTATGGTTATCCAAGAGGGGATATAAAAAATGAAAAGAAGAATGGAAAAGAGGATTTCATAATCGATGAAGGTCAAGATGATTCACATGATGAAGTGCAACTAAAAGAAGCGCCATTGAAATGGTTTGCTGACGGATGGTTAGATTTCTTATCCAATTAAGGCCTAGCATGTATTTTGATGTTTCATGAATTTCTTTGCAAATTCAAAGTATGGTGCATGTTGCATGAAGCAAGATGTTGAAAGTAGAGTTATGTTGACACACTTGAATGCAACAAATATGGAAATTTGTACATGAGCTATTATTTGACTTGAGATTCAGTTGTTTGAAGAGGCATGTTTTGTCGACTTGTGTTTGGTTGATGGTTTTGTACACCAATATGTAAGAGTACATGGAGATATTCACATGATGTGAATTTTTTTTCTTTGAAGGAGAAAAATGATGTGTTTTCAGTTTCATGGTTTTGTTTGTGACAAGACGTCACAAGATTTTGCGAAGGTCCACTCTTGAGCGAGAGCCTCATGATTACAACCTATCCGTGAGAATCAAATGGGAGTGCATCCTTATTTTGAAAACAAGTAGGATTCTAAGCTACCTAGGACTCAAACCATCATTTTTAAATTTGAAATATAATTGTGTTGTTTCAATGCCTAAATCCACAACCCTAACACATGAAATCACTAATCTAATTACACATGAAATAAATAGTTATTTTCTCCAACATTAAAAATATAACTAAAAACTAAATTCAACATAGTTGAAAGAAAAAGAAACGCCATTGAAATGGTTTGCTGACAAATGGTTAAAGATTTCTTATCCAATTAAGGCCTAGCATGTATTTTGATGTTTCATGAATTTGTTTGCAAATTCAAAGTATGGTGCATGTTGCATGAAGCAAGATGTTGAAAGTAGAGTTATGTTAGACACACTTAAATGCAACAAATATGGAAATTTGTACATGAGCTCTATTATTTGACTTAAGAGTCGGTTGTTTGA